>JAUELF010235687.1:7501-22769 GCA_031471495.1 Clinocardium nuttallii
ACAACTAAGAGAGAAGAACAAAAGAGAACATCAAACGACACGAAGTTCCTTAGATGCATCACAGAAACAACAACTAAGAGAGAAGAACAAAAGAGAACATCAAACGACACGAAGTTCCTTAGATGCATCACAGAAACAACAACTAACAGAGAAGAACAAAAGAGAACAACAAGACAAGCGGTCAAACTTGACAATTCAAACAGCTGTTGACAATTTCCTTTCAGCAATAGCTAGAGGACCGGATCATTGTTGTATCTCTTGCAACCGTCTCCTATACAGAACATCTGTTGTGTGTTACAGGCAAGCATCCTACCTTAAAGTTTCAAGTTCTTTACTCTTGCGATGGTGTCCTATTGATAAGGAAACAGACAGTGATAAATTATGGATTTGCCAAACTTGCCACTCCAACTTGAAGAAAGGACATATGCCATCCCAGTGCATAGCAAATGAACTCCAGCTGGACCGCATACCACATGCACTGAAGGATCTCTGTCCTCTGGAAATTCAGTTAATATCAAAGGTGCTACCTTTCATGAAAATCGTTGCACAGCAAAGAGGAGCTCAGCACAAACTTAGTGGACAAGTGGTACTAGTGCCTTCTGACCTTTCCAAAATTGTTCATTCATTACCAAGAACATCTGCAGAATCTCAAATTATAACAATAGCACTGAAGAGACGTCTCTCCGACAAGCATGTTGTACATAAACAATGCATCCGACCGCAGTGTATAATTAGAGGTCTTCAGTTCTTAAAGGCTAATTCTCCACACTATATAGATATTGACATCAATGAACAATGGACTTGTGACCTTCCATTTACTCAAGAAGAAAATAGAACTATTGCACAGGAGGACACAGTAATAGACAGTGAAGATGAGGTTGATGAAGCAGCTCCTGCGGAAGTCCGAGAACACATTCAACAGAAAGAGGCACTAAACAATGTGACATGCTTTCAGCCCACTCATGGACCCACAGTTGGATCAGATGCAATCGTGAACATTGCTCCAGCAGAGGGACAGAGGCCCAGCTCTTCATATATGGAACCAAACTGGGAATGTTTAGCATTTCCTCATCTATTTCCATTCGGAAGAAACAATATAAACGAAAAGAGAGTTGTAAAACTTTCTGAAAAGAAGTATGCTAATGTGCGACTACTGTCAACAGATACCAGGTTTTCTGAGTGCTCAGAATACATTTTCCAAATGCTGGATGTATTAGAAAAACGACAGCTTCAAAATTCAATATCCATTACAACTAGAAAATCGTACCACGAGGACATCTCAGCTGGGCAGCTGAAGGACCCAACAAGGTTCCATAGACTTCTTACAGACGACCATCTGTATGCCACCTTTAAGACCATCAGGGGAACGCCTCAATACTGGCAACAAATGCAGCTAGATATGCTGGCAAAACTTAGACAGTTGGGTCCTTACACTTTCTTTTTGACTGGTTCGGCTGCAGAATTTCATTGGGCGGAAGTATTACAGGTTATTGCTCGGAGGTATGGAACCACATTGACTGCTGATGACATCAAGGCTATGGACTGGAACACAAAGAGACAATGGCTACAGAGAAACCCAGTCATAGCTGCAAGACAGATAGATTATACCTTTGAACAACTGTGGACAAAGGTCATACTCAGTGGAGCCCATCCAATAGGCCAAGTGCTGAACTACGACTTAAGAAAGGAAATGCAGGGGCGTGGAACAGAACATTTCCATAGTGCTATTCATGTGAAAGATGCACCTCGTATTGACATCAACACAGATGAGGAGTGCATAGCATTTATAGACACACATGTAAAATGTTACATCCCATCAGAAGATGACCCTCTGCATGATCTTGTTGTGTCGAGGCAGACTCATCACCATACGCGGACATGCAAGAAGAAGAACACTCATTGTAGATTTGGTTACCCAAGATGTCCAACTTCAAAGACTGTGATAGCAAGGGTTCCTAAAGGGGAAGATTCAGCACAATTGATTGAAGATTCAACCAACATACAGAGCAAGGTGTTTAAAGCTATAACCTCTACATCAGGAGGTAATGCTTCATTGGAGGAAGTGTTTCAGTTGGCTAACATCACTGAGGAACAGTATATCAGTGCTCTGAAAATCTCAAAAAAACGTACAGCAGTAATCATGAAAAGAGACGTCTCTGAAGTATGTGTCAATAACTATAATCCATATATTCTCCAGGCACTTCGCTCAAATATGGACATCCAGTTTATTACCAATGTGTGGGCTTGTATTGCCTATTTGACTTCATACGTCTGCAAGCCAGAGCGAACTATGAGTGAAATGATGAGAAAGGCTTGTAAGGAATCGGGAAACAAACCAATGAGAGAAGCTTTACGTGATATTGGTAATGTCTTTAGAAAATCAAGAGAAGTGTCAGAACATGAGGCAATAGCGAGAATACTTTCCTTTCCTTTAAGGAAATCAAACAATGATGTGCGTTTTATACAAACTGATTTGAAAGAAAATCGTACACGCTTATTGAAACCTCGCCAAATTTTACAGAACATGGAGGATGATGACACTGATTTGTATGTTGCCAGTATTCATGACAAATATTCAAAACGTCCCAACCACATGGACAAACTTTGTCTTGCAGATTTTGCGTCTCAGTATGACACAAGTGCAGCTTCTACAGAGGAAGATGACTGTGATGAAGGAGAAGTCATTGACAAGGGCACAAGAAAAACAATTTGTCTGAAAGATGGAATGGGCACAATAAGAAAGCGAAGAAAGGCACGTTTCATTAGATACCATTACATTTCCAAAGAGCGAGATGAAGAAATGTATTATCATCGCCTGCTGTTGCTGTACATGCCATGGACGTCAGAGTCACAGCTGAAGACTTCGTCTTACAAGGAGAAGTTTTTAGAAGTGAAGTCGGACATTCTCAGTAACATCACTCACTATGAACCTTTCTATGAAGAAGTTGAAGCTGCACTCGAAGACTTTGATCCGAATGAGGCTTTACCTGAAATCTGGAATGAATTGGCGGCAGGTGTTGAGCAAGAACGTTTGGAAGAACAAGCAAATGGCAATGAGAGCATACACCCTTATCTTGACCCAAGTTTCCTTCCTGAAGAAGTATCGGAGGATGCTGATGTCCAAAAGCCCCGACAGTACACCATAGGGAAGACTCAGCTTGTGTCTGATCCCAAGTTTTATGAAATAATTCGGTCATTGAATGAGAAACAGCGTGTCCTTTTTAATTACCTATTTGCATGGGCAACACACACAAGACTGTCTGCACACTCTGATTCAGCACCAGAGCCATTCTACATATTTCTTAGCGGTGGTGGAGGAGTTGGAAAAACCCATCTTGTGAATGCTATCTATGAGGGTCTCACGAGAGCACTAAGACAACCAGGTCATGATCCAGACAAGCCCACCGTACTGATGACAGCATCAACTGGAAAGGCTGCTTCAAACATTAATGGAACGACTCTGCACTCAGCATTTGCTCTCCCTGTAAAAGAAAGATCAAGATCGTTCCAATTCAAAAAGTTATCCTTAGAGAAACTGAACTCCTTCAGATGCAAGTATGCTAATCTTAAGGTCGTTATTGCAGATGAGATATCAATGTTTGGAGCAACCTCTTTAGAACATCTGCATCTGACTTTACAAGACATATTCACAGGACGAGACAGTAACAACCCGTTCGGTGGGATATCAGTACTGGCTGTCGGGGACTTGCTACAGTTAAACCCAGTGGGAGACAGAGCAGTATTCAAACCAAGTCCAAATAATGAGTACAGCGCTCTTGTTGGATCTCTCTGGCAGCAACAGTTTAGACTCTATGAACTCACAGAAATAGTACGTCAGAAAGGTGATCCTCAGTTTGCTGAGGTTTTGTCAAGAGTAAGAACTGGTGAAACGTCTGACGAGGACATAGCCATGCTAAAGAATCTTCATAGTACTGATACCTCAGCTTTTCCCAAAGATGCAGTACATCTCTATATGACTAATAGCCAGGTTGATGACTACAACATTCAGAAGTTACAAAAACTTCCTGCACCACATATTACAATAAAAGCTAAAGACAGCAAACGTGACCTACACACAAACTTGGAAGAAGTCACAATTACCTCCAGCAACATACATCAAACTGGTGGTCTACCTTCCTCATTAACATTTGCAAAGGGTGCTCGCTTAATGCTAACCAAGAACTATGATATTGCAGACCACCTTGTTAATGGTGTTATTGGAACACTAGTAGACTACAAAATTCCACAGAACAAGTTAAATGGACAGTTATACATAAAGTTTGAAAAGGATGTCATAGGGCAAAATGCACGGAAAAGTTCACCTCCACATTTAAAGCATGCTGTTCCTATTCAAGCCGTAACTATCAGGTTTATGTTAGCATCTCAGTGCAGTGTACCTGTAGAGAGGAAGATGTACCCAGTGACACTAGCATATGCCTTGACTGCACATAAGTCACAAGGAAGCACTTATGAATACATGACGGCAGACTTTACTCGGTTGACCAAATCACCACCTCCACAGGGTCTAGCATACACCATGATCAGCAGGGCAACTTCAAGACAGGGTATAAAGATAGTGAACTTTAATGACAGTGACATCAAAGTCAATAAACACGCATTTGAAGAAATGGTTCGCATGAGGACAGAATCACGTTTATCCTGTTTCATTCCATTGACTGAAAAAGAACCAGGGAAACTTGCAATAGGACACATTAATATTCGATCATTAGGAAAGCATGCAGTTGATTTGCAAAACGACAATGCCATACAGAAGCTAGACATTTTATGTGTTTCTGAAACGCATATTCGCCAGTTCCAAAAAGATCATAATCTACAAGTACATACAGCATTTCATAGTGAGACAAAGCATGGACTTGCAATATATGTGTCATCTAAAGAAAATGCCACCAATTTACAAGTTCCCTCGTCAGATGTCTGTCAAACCATGGCAGTTCACATACCATCCCAAACAATCGTGATTGTGGCCTTGTATCGCCCACCAGGACCTGGCATTGAAGGATTCCTACAGTGTTTTGAGGCTTTATTGACGGACCTTGAATTGAAAAGAATTCCTTATGTTATCTTAGGAGATTTCAATCTTGATCCGAACAGCACCACTTTTGTGAACCTTCTTTCAAAATTCAAGCTCATCAACATTATACATCAGGCAACCCATGTGAATGGAAATACCCTTGACCTCATTTTGACCAAAGAAGAAGATCTTGATGGACATGCTTATCCAGTGCCATATACTGACCATCATGTGGTGTGGACAAGCATTGCCAGAAACCAACACCAGTAAAGTACCCGTATGACATTTGCATTTTTAGTGACATCATATGCAGATAATTTCAACTTCCAAGTATTTATTCTGACCTATGTAATACATTGCTCATAATAAACCAGCCATGATTTAATTTTCCATATAATTTAATGAGGTCAATCTGTTTAGACTTCACAAATACAACTGACATATTACTATAAACAATAAAGCCTTCTCTAGACAGAAAAGACAGTTACAATATGCCAGGAAGCGTTGCAACCCAACCAATAAGACCCCCAAAGCGGGGGACCATAATTCTCTGAATTTGCTTGTTAAATAAGATTTGAAAACAGTGACAAAAGGATAAATTTCTCATTATGAGCAATTTATCCTTTTCCCATATGCTTTCAACAGTCACCTGCTACTGAGTCAAAATGCATCTGCATTGGGTAAAGGTATTAAGAGAAACACCATTTTTGAAATTCAGAGCAAGGAGTTTATAAAGTAAACATTGCTCAATGCTCTAGATAGGATAAAAGGTTTAAAACTTGGAATACTGAACATTGAAAACGTCAAGAATTTTTTCACGAGTTTATAGTTCATTGTAATAAGCTGACTTCTGTCATCTTTTGCAATATTAACTCAATTATTAAAATACAATTCCTTCTTCTTAAACAGCAATTCAACTTGGTGAAACAAGGAAGATTTCCATTTTAACATCTGCTTCTGGTAAAGTGGATGCTCCTTGCAAAGTCCTTGTTAAAACTCCAAAGGGAGAAACTGTAGAACTGCCAACAAAACAAATTCCAGATGGTTACACATCTGATTTCAAACCAAAGGACAAAGGAAAGCATACTGTGGAAATAACCTATGCTGGGAAAGAAGTCCCCAAGTCACCCTTTGAGGTGCTTGTGCAAACAATTGACCTTTCTGGGGTCAAAGTCAAGGGTCTTGAAAAACGTAAGTTATATTGCCAAATGTTTCTTTGCAATCGATACAAATGAATTTAAAGTAAACAGTTCTGCATCATTTAATCAAAAAATAAATGAGATGATAGAAAGTTGTAATTGAATCACATGTTATTGTAGTATCATCTTTTGATAGGTAAATTGACATATAGTTTTCTAATTTGTAATAATAAATAGAGAGTAATTGTCATAGTATCACAGGATTATAAAGACATGAAGCAAACAAGAAAATAAATTGATCTATAAAAACTCTCAACTCATAACCTTTCTATTTTCATTACCTCAGCAATCATGGTCAATGAAAGGAGAAACATTCAAATTATTACAACATCAACTGGCAAGAAAGATTTGCCATGCAAAGTGCAAGTCACAAATCCTAAGGGTAAAGTCACAGACTTGCCAACACATAAGATTAATGAGGGGCATGAGTGTGCCTTCACGCCAACTGAGATTGGACCACATAAGGTGAAAGTAGAAGTTGCAGAGGAAGAAGTGCCTGGATCTGAATTCCCAGTAGAAGTGACTAAATTTGAACTAAAGATCACTGTAGATGGATTAGATACTCGTAAGAATATATTTAATGTCATGAGCCAAAGTTAATTGTTGGAATTCCAGATAACTCTTTCCCACATACAACAAATCTGCAGCACATGAGTTTGGAAATGTGTAGGCAAAACAATGGAAAATCTAGATCTATACAAATGAAAGTCCAGTTATTGATGATAGTTAAACCTTTATGATATAATGGGCATGAGTTGTCTACTGCTGATGCATTCATATGCATGTGGGAAAGGGATAATGATGATTTCAATGATTCTTTCGAGTACCCACAGCATAAAGTTTAAACCTTTCCCTCATACGACTTTGAACATATTTTTTTCCAAACAAAGAAAATCTCAATAATTAAATGGATAACCTATGACAAAAAGTGGAAAACATTGTGGCAAAAGGAGAAATTGCACGTTTTGTGCTATTTCTCCTTTTGTCACTATGTATTCAAAAAGCCATCTGCTGCAGAGGCGTCAGAAAGCGTCTATATGTGGGAAATGGTTAACCGAAAATAAACGATCCTACGATTTCTGTTATCTGTCAGTCCTTATAATGTGAGTCAAGTATTAAATAGTTTAGTTTGCATTATTTATAAACATGTTTTGTTACTTTGTTTTCAATCAAATTATAGATCGGGTTTTAAATGAAGAGATAACCGTTAGTTGGCAAGACAGGTGCTTTCGTCTGAGTCAACTACGGGAAGTTTTTGAGAACCGGTTTACTGGAAATGAAAGTATTTGGTTTTAGTTTCAAAATACCACACGTACGTTTGTCATCAACATATTCACCACATGCAATAACCAATTATAGCATTTGATGAAAAAATAACACAACTCCTATCCGTTATTTAACCCTTTTCCACATATCTACACTTTCTGACACATCCACAGCGGAAGACTTTTAGAAACATTGTGGCAAAAGGAAAAATTGCTCAAGACTGAGCAATTTCTCCATTTGCGACAATATTTTCCACTTTATTCACTGATTACACTTTCATTATGTGTTATAGCTTTTCCATATGTGTTATCTGGATGATCTCAACGTCGTCTGCTGCAGATTTGTTGTATGTGGGATAGGGTTTAAAACGTTAAAGTCCTATTCGGTGTTTAAGTCTTACTGCAGGAAACCCGATCTACCGTTTGTTCTGTAATTTTCATCGATTACGAATTAATTATAAACTAGTTAAATCAAAGTTCTAGATAAAGAGGAGTTTACAGGTCTTACTTCCACGATATATCTGTAAGTACTTTTTTAAACCTATGTTGCGGATACTCAAACAAATCGTCTCACGGAGACCATACTTTTTACTACCCACAACATAGGTGTTATAGGTCAAATCAGGATTTTAAAACAGACAATACGCCCCCTTATCGGGAGCGATGCTTGCGTTCTAGTAGCCGGCCTCTCAATGGGTGTCTAACGTGCTTGTACTAGTAGGTGTCGAACAGGAAACTTCCTGATAACTTCGCCGATGTGATTTGATTATTGTGAAACCAAATGACTTTGTGATGTCTTATTCAATTAATTATATAGTATTTATGTAGTATATATAATACACATTAAATATAAACAAATAAACATAAACGACTCGTGAAAACAAACTTCTTCTTCTTCTTCCTCTGTCTTCAATAAAACAATCAAAAGAGGATTAGAACGTCTTTTATCTCATTGATAAATCGTCTTAAATTGAGATATCATACAAACGTATATCTTTCACCGCAATTCCAAATTAGTAATTTCAAAGACTTTAACTATTACAGTTTTGGCTTCCCTCCTAGAGGTTAAGATCATTCAGACGGATGCATCGATACGGTAACTTGTCCGGGTAATGCTGTCTTATATGACGTCTTCGCAGCGGACGTTTTTTTGAAAATATTGTGAAACCTTTGACAAATCGCTCATAAAAGCCAATTTCTCGTTTCGTCCACAGTAGTTAAACTCAATTCAATAGTTATACATTCATTTATAGAGATGTTTACATGTTATTGCTCATAATGAGCATTTTTCTCGTTCTGTGGTGTTTTCAACTTTGTTCCATTTTATTGTCTAGATGTTTCAAAGTAGTCTGATAAAGAAGAGTTGTATATGGGAAAGGGTTAAAGACAATTAAGATAACTATTCATTCATATTGCATAATAATTTTGAGCTTATAACCGACCTTTTAGAATGTTTCCGGGATTCTTGTATGCTTAACCCTTTAACACATGCAAACAATCTGCAGCAGACGACTTTGAAAACATCAAAAATATTGAACCTTTCTTAGTGAGAGTATCATTATTGAGTTGAACACACTCTGGCAAAATGAGAAATTGCTCGTTTTCCAAAATCGTCCGCCGCAGAGACATCAGAAAGCGTCTGTATGTTGGAAAGTGTGAACAGGAATGAGACTGCGCAGTCGTGCAGTCTGATCGGAGTCTTCACAGTCATCAAGTTCACAATAGCTCTGTTATCACGTGACGCAACTTTAATTTCATGACTTTATAATCCGATCAAGCAAAGTCCTGTTTAGATATATCTATACTTGAAATCGAAGATTACTAAGACTCCAGTGATCGTCTTATTATAGTCATGCTCCCTTTCATCTATTGTTCTTATCTCTGTTTGTCTTATACTAGTACTTCAATCGCCCATCCTTCATCAATTTATCTCCGATCTGTGCCGATTAACGAATTGATATATCATGTTTTATGATATTGGCGTTATTTAAAACAATGGTTTAACCCTTTCCTACAGACGATTTTGAAGACTGCAATGCAAACAAACTAGAAAAATATCTTGAATAGAGTTGAATTCATTGTAATGAGCAATTTCTGCTTTTGCCACAATGATTTCAAAAGTAGTCTGCTTAAAAGGCGCCGAGAATGCGTCCGTCTGTATGTCTGAAAGGGTTAAAAGTATAAAGACATTAAATTGTGTATTTTGTCTATCAAGGAAAACCTATTTGCAAAGTTGCTAATACCAGTACCGCATCTTGTGATTTGAGGTGTTTACAGAGAAGCCTCTACCGTGTTCAAAATCGGACGATTCGTGATTTAAGAGGTTTTTAAATAATGTGATTGATTGATTTGGGGTAAAACGCCGTTTTAACTCTTTTTCAGTCATATCACGGTCAATTCACTACTTTTCGGACATAGACTGTTTGCCCATTGATGAAAGAAGAATGACTTTTGTCAACGAAGGAGAGAGTGTTGGTCGAGCATGGGTTTGAACTCACAACCCCTGGATTGGCAGCCCGCGTCGCTACCGACTGAGCTACCGGGGTAAAATTGGATAACCTAAATGCAAACAATGCTGATTCCAGGTGAGACAATTCGTTAATGACAATTCTCCGTAACGGGATCTCAATAAATGTAAAGATAGTTACGTAACACCAATGGCTTTATGCTAAACTATTTATCCCCAAGAACTAACATCCGGGTCTATTCTACATACAAGCGAACAGTGAAGACGCAGACGAGACATACCGGGTATATGCGCGTACATACCGGGTGTATGCGCCGTACATACCGGGGATATGCGCGAACATACCGGGTATATGCGCGTACATACCGGGGATATGCGCGTACAAACCGGGGATATGCGCGTACATACCGGGGGAATATGCGCGTACATACCGGGGAAATGCGCGTACATACCGGGGAAATGCGCGTACATACCGGGGATATGCGCGTACATACCGGGGATATGCGCGAACATACCGGGGATATGCGCGTACATACCGGGGATATGCGCGTACATACCGGGCATATGCGCGAACATACAGGGGATATGCGCGAACATACCGGGGATATGCGCGTACATACCGAGTATATGCGCGAACATACCGGGGATATGCGCGAACATACCGGGGATATGCGCGAACATACCGGGGATATGCGAGCGCCATAAAGTCTTTATAAGCGATAAATCATTTTTCTTGGTAAACCATGGACATGTATGTGCCATTGCTCGTTCTGAGCAATGCACCTAAATTTACATTGATTACAAAGGGGTCAAAATCGACCCTGAACCAGGGTATTCAAAATAGGTTTTTCAACTGTTTCACGCCAAACCCTCGATACAGGCTCACTTGAGTCGTTGCTGTACGCATGTGCAACAAGACTGCGACATCAAAAGATGCATCTTATACTTATATGAAACTCGTCAGGCAATAAAGGAAATCCGCGAGAAAACCAAAAGTATTGCTTTTGCGTTATGTATCGACCCAGATTTAGCATGCGCAGTCCGCGCAGACTGATCTGAGTCGATACATTCCGTCTCAGGGGGGTAGAGATATAGAGTAATGATTCTTGAAACAGAAAATCCACAGGAGGCGAAAAGTGTCTATCCGTGTAAGCCTGCACGGCATGCTCAGGCTGATCCGGGTCGATACCCTACGCAGAGTCCACAATGTTGGTTTCATAAGGCAACGCTTTAAGGGCCACGCAACAATCGAAAATATACACTCGTCTCAACCCTTTCTTACATACAACATAATTTGCAGCAGACGATTTTGAAAGTTTTTAAGCAAATTTATGGAACATATATATAGTTTAATGAAACGAAAAGGAAGTCAATTTGATGAAAGGAATGATGGTGTCTAGATGCATTTCACAGTGTTTCATAAGACTACGATTTTAGAGGTACGCGACACAAGACAATCGAATACACACCTGTATTTTTGTTTACATACAGCATATCTGCAACAGACGACTTTGACAAAATGGAACATTTATATAAGTAAAAGTTTGATTATTGCTGCTGAGGCATCAGAAAGTGTCTGTATGTGGGAAAGGGTTAAATGGGTGTGACCAATCTCCAATCGATTAAAGAACAAACATAAAAAACACTAAAAAAGAATTGATATTTAACATTGTTCTAAAAAGAATCTGTATTTAAATCAGCGAGGGGAGATTTAAATAAATGAATAAAAGGTAAAATGAAAATACTTGTAAAATGGTATCTTAAGCTCTTTCGATTTGAAAACATCAGAAAAACAAATGTGATTTATATGCATACATACAGTAATGACCTGAAACATTGCTTAAAAAGGATATACTACATATCAACACAATTTTCTAATATGTATTTATGAGGGGGAAATGTTAAAAAAGAAAAGGGCGGGGGCTGTGGGTGGGGTGGGATTGAGAGGTGAATTTCAGTTAAAATACCTAAATGAACGAAGGTTAAATCCATTGCATAACAGTAGAAGCAAGCTGTAAACAAAAATAGCTGTTGACTTTGTCACATCGAACTTTGTTTCAACGGAGCGTACAATTTTCCAGTAGGAAATGTACATAAACTGTAGTAATGTTTCTTTCAAAAGATAATTAACATGACTTTCTGTATCAATCAGCTGACGTGTGTGACGTTTGTGTGACGTATGTTATCTACATTAAATAGACGCTTTATGATAACTGTTTAGGGATGCTGCTATCTAATTGTGTTAACCCTTTCCCGCATACATGTGCTTTCTGACGCCTCTGTAGCAGACGAGTTTTGAAAACATTCTGACAAAAGGAGTAAATACTCGTAATGAGCAACTTCTCCATTTGCTAGACTGATTTTAAACCATATCCAATAATTATACTTTCAAGTCAAGGGATTTGTCTTTCTTTTTTTGTCTAGATTATTTTAAAGTCATCTTCTGTAGTTATGGTGTATGGGGGAAAGGGTTGACTCATGATAACTCGCCCCCCATCGATGTATGTTCAGTGAAAATCATACTGGACCAAGAACGGTCATACAAAAAGATGTCTGTCCGGCATCAGTAACCCTGTGCCAAATACACCTTGGTCATCTTCTAACAAGCCTTTGTAAGGATTGTGGAATCTGCGCAAAGTATCGATCCGGATCAGCCTAAGCATGTCGCACAGGCTTACCCGGATAGACACTTTTCGCCTCCTTGGTATTTTCTGTTTCAAGACTCATTAGGCCTACTCTATACCTATATCCCCCTGAGACGGGAATGTGTCAGCCTTGATCAGCCTGCGACTTATCTGGGTCGATATATTAAGCAGATGTCGTAATGTTGATTTTCTCGCGGGACGGCTCATATGTGAACAGTAGAGATATTGATCCAACTGTTCGAATGCACAGTCTGATTTAAACCAACATACATAGTTAATAAAAAACTATCTAAGACCTGAGGACGAGTTGTTTAATACATTCATGTATGCATATCTTCCTTGCAGTGTTATTTTAGTTTATTTTGGTTTAGACCAACATGAATAGAGTTGCCGAAATTCGGACAATAGAAAGAAAATATACATATGAGCCGTCACGCGAGAAAACCAACATTATGTCCGCGCAGACTGATCCGGGCCGACATTCCGTCTCAGGGAGAGAGAGGTATAGAGTAATGATTCCTGAAACAGAAAAGCCACAGGAGGCGAAACTGCCATCCGGATAAGCCTGCGCGGCATACTTAGACTGATCAGGGTCGACGGCTCCTATAATTGCTCTTCTTTCTAATAAAGATAACGTTAGACGCAAGTTCAGTTCTGACATGTTCTGAACGTATTGAGCAAGTTCTCCTTTGTCATGCAATATTTTTATAGCGTGTGAAAGGAAATCTTTCATTTTTCCATTCATTTACACTTTACCAACAAAGATACTCGTCAATCAGGCGACCCTACAATTATCATATTTTATTTTCACCAAAAATACTTTAGTAAGATTTTACCTGCTTTATTCAAATTTCACATGTAGGTTTGTTAACACACTAAACTGGAATGACACTTATTTGAGACCATTGACATATTGCTTATATTATAGATTGTATTACTGGGCGACCGGGTTAGGGTCACTGCTTAAACTTGTATGTAGGCACCGGCTCAAGGTCACTACTAATACTATGTTATAAGCATCGGGTCAAGGTCACTACTAATATTATGTTATAAGCATCGGGTCAAGGTCAATAGTAACATTATTATGCAGGCACCCGGATCACGGTCACCCCAAAACTATGTTGTAGGTACCCTGTTCAAGGCCCCTACTAAAACTATTATGCAGGCACCCGGGTAAAGGTCACTACTCAAACTCTTTGTAGGCACAAAGGTCAAGGTCACTACTCAAACTTTTATGCAGGAATCCGGGTCAATGTCTCTGCTATATGTTTTAGCAGTGTCTCATTTCTTGTAACACACACACTAACTCTTACCCTCGTAAAGACGCATTCAAATAGTATACCACCATTCCAGATATTTTTCATATCTTTCCAAGATGTTTTTCTAAAGTGTATGCGGGAAACGGATACACACGTTTAAGTGCGGGGATACACACGTTTAAGTGCGCCTAAAACTTCAAAAACCTCACCGAGTTAAGTACAATTGATTATAAACGATATTTACGACAGCTATCTAGGGAATTGCAGTGTAAAATGACACGCCGCTTTGACATCGTTTAAAGACAGACATATTGACATACGATCAGAAAACTAGACAGGGAGGAGTAAATGGGTCTTTCTTATATGATATATCTCTAATCACTCATTAAAACGAGAGACGATTCGTGTGCGTACCAACAACATATGTCAAATACGGATGAACGCTCTTTACCAAGAGCTTTGTACGATGCTAACGGTTACATTTCCAGTAGTTTAGCCAGAATGAGCATATATGTATGTTTAGCAAAAATGCGCACTGTGAAGATTGTGGTGAGACTGTGTGGATGTTCAGGCTCGCCTAGGTCTTCACAGATCGCAGATGCATAAATACCCCCCTTCCTTCTTTATCAACTAAAGTAAAGATGGGAGGGACATTATGTAATCTTGTTTCATGAACCTGTGAAAAGACGATAACTGATAATCCCTTTCCTCATATATATCACTTAAAGCAACATTTGTAATCTACAACGTAGAATGTGATCAGACTGTAATTAGATGCAGTCTAATCTTGATTCACATCAATCAATTTGTATTTATTGATAAAAAATCGTTAAATTAGCTTTTCCGCAAGAAAACCAATATCATGGACTCTGCGCAATGTATCAACCCAAATCAGCCTGCACAGTCCTCGCAAGCTAATCCCGGCCGACACATTCCGTCTCAGTAGGAGTAATGATTCTAGAAACAGAAAATCCACAGGAGGTAAAACATTTCTGTCCTACTTGGGCTGATCTTGATCGATACTTTACGCTTACTGGCTTTCTCGCACCAGTATTCAATACAACATTCGTTCAAAGCAACTGACAATCCACAAAGACTATTATGACCATTGGTGGAAGACGAATGACGCTTTAAACAATAACTTTTGTCAATCCTCGGTGACAACGAATGACGCTTTAAACAATAACTGTTGTCAATCCTCGGTGACAACGAATGACGCTTTAAACAATAACTGTTGTCAATCCTCGGTGACAACAAATGACGCTTTAAACAATAACTGTTGTCAATCCTCGGTGACAACGAATGACGCTTTAAACAGTAACTGTTGTCAATCCTCGGTGACAACGAATGACGCTTTAAACAATAACTGTTGTCAATCCTCGGTGACAACGAATGACGCTT
>JAUELF010235688.1:0-13080 GCA_031471495.1 Clinocardium nuttallii
CTTTCTATAGGTTAACCGAACATGTCTCTGTTCAATTTCTATAGTTTAACCGAACATGTCACTGTTCCCTTTCTATAGTTTAACCGAACATGTCACTGTTCCCTTTCTAAAGGTTATCCGAACATGTCACTGTTCCCTTTCTATAGTTTAACCGAACATGTCACTGTTCCATTTATATAGGTTGACCGAACCTGTCACTGTTCCATTTCTATAGGTTAACCGAACATGTCACTGTTCCCTTTCTATAGTTTAACCGAACATGTCACTGTTCCCTTTTTTCCAGATTATCCGAAGTTGTCACTGTTCCCTTTTTTCCAGATTATCCGAAGTTGTCGATGTTCGAATTGGTACAGGTTAACCGAACATGTCGCTGTTCCATTTCTACAGATTATCCGAAGTTGTTACTTTTCTTATTTCCATGAAGAATCGTTTGCGATAGACTTTGTTTAAATTCGTTCAATGTTCAAACTGCCGCTGACATAATAGCCCAGTCGGTAACGACGAGGATGGTCGACCTACGATTCTTGCGTTCAAATTGATTCTTGAACATTTTGAAAACTACATACAAAGGTATCCATTTGCTTGGAAGGACTCTAGCATGGATTATTGGTGCGAGAAACCTTAGACATATACGAATAGGTGAACTGTAAGCTTTTGTATCACTGAAATACTGAAAGAGTCTGCGCTAGACCATAACTAAGCAACTAATAAGATGTATAACAATAACATATCATGTTATCAAAATAACATATATCTAAATAATCTGATTACGCCACGAGGTAGAACACTACATAATTATAGTTAATTGGGTCGCGAATGTATGTGATGGTTTAAATGCCATAGGCAGTCGTCGCATAAGATTGTAACTTATTGAATAAAGGCTTATTGTAAATAGATGTTTCTGACTGCTGCAAATGTAAACAACTACCCTGGTCTTTTTTGTGCACAGGAACTAAAATACATGCGATCGAACTCTCAAATGTGTTATTTTGTTCAGAAGTGATTCTTCTGTGAGAATATATACGATCATTGCATGCTCAGTGTTTTTAGAAGCCACTACAAGTTCAAACGTTACCTACCGCATCGGTGTTTTAATGGTTGAACTTCTTCCTCTTGTTCAATGAAAAAAATGTTGAAAGCGGCGTTAAACCAAAAATGAATCAAATATTATATTTAGTTGCATGTTTAAAGTGACACTACAGCATCAATCGTAGTATTGCTCTTTCGGCATTTTAGCCTTAAATAACGCTGTAACAGTGGGGCTACACTTTGAGGTTGTTGTTGGTAGTTTACTTCGAGGATTATGTTTCATGTAGGTCGAAAACAAAACCTGAAACTGCGCCGGAATCTGCGGTGTTCGTATTTGCAACAAGATCCATTTGTAGTTGGCATGTGTGTGCTTTCAATTATGACATAAACTGGCTTTAAGTCCTGATTGATCAGTTTATCAGGACGAAAGCCGTCGATCCTTAGGCCACTGCCATCCGTTGGTCGGAAGACGGTTGTTGTTAGTTGATTGGGGTTTGACGCCGTTTCTAACAATGTTTGTGGCGATTGGTTTGACAATCGCCACAATGCTAACAAAAACAACAACAACGAAAAATATTTACATAGTCGGTTTTGAACAGCCCGTTGATAAAAAGTGGCCTTACTGCAAAACCAATTTACTCACATCCGTTAAACGCCCAATATATAGTTCCATCAGTGATGCAGAGACACGATTAATAATAATTATGCCAGAGCAACTTTGATACACCGGATTGTTAGTAAAATTTCAGCTATATCGAGACATTATCTGCATAGAGTGAAAATATGTAAATATACTCTTCTTCATGTTTGGGCAGATAATACATATCATTGCGCATTCTGTCTGCCATGCACAGTAGGGTAGAATCGTAATTTTTTACTGTAGCCAACCGTAACCGTTTGACCTTTAACCAGATCCGGTGTTTGGGTAAATATTACCGTGTTTACAGGAGTTGGTTGTACTCTCAAAGCACCTCGCCAAAATAAGACGGCCAATTAACTAATTTCGTAATTTCATGTCAGTGAAAAGTGCTTATTTCGTACCTGGTCCCGTTTTCGCTAACATTGCAAAATTCCATTTTCGGACTGAGAAGCGACCTAAAAACGAGAAGCTGGAATTTTATCGAATCTGGAAATTCCAAAAGGTTCTATAAATAGATCGCGTGACTGGTATTCGATTGTTCTTAAATCACAATATTATAAACGCTTTATTTTGTAGTTGTTGCAATATATGAATACGATTGCCACTACTGCGCCATTGGCGTTTTGATTCACTCTTGGCATGTCCATGCGGCCAGGTTTACCTACTCAATTGTATCCTGGTTCTACTACTACACACAGCATTCTTTCCGAGAAACTGTCTGCTTTTCCACATAAACTGTTAGCCCTATGATGGAACACTAACGACGAATGTCACAGTGACTTTCGTCAAACGTCGGAAGTATGTTCACCGAGATAGGGTTCGAACTAATAGACCCATGTGTTATAACCTGTGGCGATAGAGACAGTGCTACTGGGCTTCGGCCAGTAGAAATTAGTTATCAAGTTGAACTCGAAAGTGGGTTTCCGTGCAAAACGTTAAGTAGCGTTTGAGAAGACGATTCTTAAAATGTTGTGTTTGTATTCCTTCTGCTGCCACAACAGCCAGCGTTCTACATGTGTACCTGTTCCATGATGTCTCATTATAATGAGTGTATGACTAAATAAACAAAATTTAAGTAACTGCATTTAAACCGACGTTATTTTGTAATTCAAATGATAAAAATAAAGACGTAAGACATATTAATAATGAGTCATAACTTTAACATCGTGCATCAAAAGGTTAAATCAGACTTTTGCATGATGATTGCAAATTACCAGTTTTTTCCACTGTGTTGGATATATGCAGGTATTCAAACTGCTTTAGTTCTAAAAGAAAACACCTTAAAACGCTTACAGTTGCAGGAGTAGGACTTTCTGTCTACAAAATATTATTAAAATCACTCCGTTCCACAAAAAGGGCCTTATGAAGAGTGGTGGCAGAAGTATGGCACCATAGGTATGTTATAGCCTAATCTACCAATCCAATTACAGCATTTACCTAGCACATACACGAGTGGTCAATGTTTAAGGACACTCTTAATACACCCCGTTTATAAAGGGTTAAATACAGTGTTGGTACAAGATAAAAAGTAACTGTAATATCAAACTATAATTGGACAAAACATAATTGAGTGGTATCCAGGAACACCAATGTATGTGTAATGTTTACACGTGTCGAAAACTAGCTTCCTGCGTAACCATGGTAAAGGAACACAACTAATACCGCTTTACAGAAACCTACTAAGTCAAATTCGGAAACAGTGCAGAGCTAGAACAGATTTCGCGGTTGTGCCGGCTGATCTGGAGCCTGCGTTACGATTGGTTTTCGCCAAGCGCCGCTTAAAAAAAGAGGTTACATCTCTGGTTGAAGATCACATTGAAAGTGAATTAAATAGAAGTCATTAAGGTTAATACGTTTTGGGGTTTTATTTAAACCTTTCCCACATACAAAACATTTGCTGAAGACGGCTTTTAAAGATGAAGACAAAAGTATTGAAACTTGATAACCATGAAAGAATAATTATTGAATATGAATTTTAACATAATGGTGAACGGATCAGGGCTCTTCATGAGAAATTTCTCCAATTGTGACATTGTTTTCCAACGTCGTCTGTTGAGGTGACAGATAAAGTTATCATACATCTAGGCATATATGTGGACAGTGAATGCTCGAACGAGACTGTGTATACACTCAGTCTCGCATGAGCCTTCACTGTCGACAGAAGCACACAAACTCATAATCTGTGTAGTGGACAGCGGTCATTCTATTTTCATAGTTAAATTTTCTTTTTACAGAACCGTTTGTTAAAATCGGGTCTACTATCGTATCGTTTGGACTTAATACAGGCCGTCCATTTTGTTAGATCAATCCCTGGTATTGCACTGCAATCAACTCGTTCATTACCACTGAAATGAAAAGATAACTGTTGTCAGAACGTACGTATTTCTAGTTAATAAATTGTTGAAAGCGGCGTTGTTATTTTACACCGCTTTCAATAATGTTTAAGTGATATCACTTATATCACATATCGTTTTTCATGGGTAGGATACCAGTACTACTGGTCCATTTAACCTGAAACCAGCGAATCAGTCGAAAGGCTAACCCCACAATTCTTTGAAATAGTGACAAAATAAGCATATAAGCAAAACGTGTGGTTATGGCACATTCGGTTGTTGTATAGTTGTCAATGATAATGTTATTAAGTAACAAGAACAAACTTGTTTCTACAAGCTGAATGTAGTAAAAAGACAAACATAAAATCTTGGGAATTTAAACACATTCGGTTGTATAGGTGTACTATCGTAGATGTCAATCAAAATGTTATATAGTAACACGACAATCTTACGGCTCTGGGACGTTTAACACATTCGGCTTTATAGTTGTGATATCGTAGTTGTCAAGTAGAATGTTATATTGTTACACGACAATCTTACGGCCCTGCGACTTTAAAGTCATTCGATGATATGGCTGTTATATCGTAGTTGTCAAGTAGAATGTTGTATAGTTACAAGACATACTTACGGCTATGGTACTTTTAACACATTATGTTGTATGGTTGTTATATTGTAGTTGAAATTCAAAATGTTATAAACATGTAGTGACAATACAAACTTACGGCCCTGGAACTTTGAACACATTCGGCTGTATAGTTGTAATATCGTAGTTGTCACACAGAACTCTGGCGAGGCTTGTCTTTTTAATCTCCTTTAACTGGGCTGTAATGGGATTGTAGCGTTTTGATTATTGTGGCCGACAAGGCGGGGATTGGTCTAAGATCTATGCATCACAATGCTGGTCGTATCATGTGTTTACGTTGACAAGTGGCGATTATCGCTTGAAAATATTGGGGCATGTTGAGTAAAAAAATTAACAAGCATGCACACATAGACCATTGGAGAATGACGATTGATGCTAGTCTGTCAATGTATGAACGTGTGAAGTGTAGCCGTGTAACTGCAGCATGACTTTTAACTAAGGCTAACAGCTGTATGCGAAAAGTGAAGGACATACTTTCAATTTAAACATAGTACTCATATTTTGCTGACTTTCAGACGAATATAAGATAGTTTTGATTGAATGGGTTTAACGCCATTTTCAAAAAAAGTATGTCATATCACGGCGTCCAGTCCACCTACTCATGTGCTTCTGGCTTTCTCACACTAGTTCCTCACACAACATTCTTTCCAAGCCAATGGCTAGTTACCCACATAGACTGTAAGCCCATTGATGGAAGACGAATGACGCTTGACATACTGACTTTTGCCAAATGTCGAGAGGAATGTAGGCCATCTTGGGTTCGAATTACCGACTAAGCTACCGGGGCTCGGCTCCAAAAAAATCTGATAAAATGTCTAACGAAACACGGGAGGTTTATCTCTGTCGGGGTAATGTCCATACATCCCCCTTTATCCCATTCCAACATATAGACTCATCTGAATCTGATGATGTTAGAAACCTTGTCGAAATGTTAGAAACCTTGTCGCAAAGGTAAACATTATGGATTGTTATGGGCAATTTCTCCCTTTGTAACAATGTGTCTACTTTAAGTGTTAGTGTGTACTTCTGCATTCAATTTCCATGTTTTATGAATCGTGTTTGTGCATATGAATGCTCACAAGTCAAGTCAATATATTTATTGATAATAAAGGCCTCCGGCTTAAAATATTTTGTTTTACATTCATATAACACGCTGTGTCCCCTATTATGTTATATGAATATTTAAATATATATAAAGGACATGATATACAAAAATACAAATATGCTTTAGAGTGTGGAACATTACCAAATTCTTGTGATATCCAAGTAAATCCAAATCCATATATAAATAGTATTCTTTTTACTTTTGACGCCCAATTCATCCTGCCACAGTCTTCATATTTTATTCAGTTAGTCATATATGAAATACACACATTTGATAACAGTGTTTTGCTAAAGTATTACAAACCATACAGTCATCTGTATCATGTCTATCAAAAACGTATATAGTGAACTCGACAGTTCCGGGTTATCGACAATGACGGGTCACATTTGGACAAACATGTAAAGTGTTCAAGAATGATACAATGTTTTGACAATTTGATTATCAAGTCATATTTCCCATTAGCTCGGCTGGTTTCACTTCGATTTTGGACGTTGTCATTTCAAGAACGGATGTCGTCATCTTGAAACGCTTGACTGCATCGATTCCCGCGAAAGCAAAATCTCAATATTTGTGTTTACCTGTCACAGCGAAAATTGCTTATTGTATACTTTTTGTAATACAGCTATGTATTAATAATAACTGTGAAGGTTATTTACTAGTGAACAAGATTCATAGTATTGATTGACTTGTTTATGCCAAACAAGCAGACAGTTTGACCTAGTTTGCATACGACACTTTCGGGTCAGCCAAAGGGAATTTGTCAAAATTAATAATTTATTATTAAAACTATTTTGGTACATTTTCAAGATAAATTTAATGCTTTTGGTGGTAAATCATTTTTAAAATGTGTAATTAAAATTTACATTCGTTATCAAATATGACTACGTAGTTGTTGGTTAAAATGAAACAGATTTCGTGCATAAACGTATGTACAGTAAAGTTGGCCCCCACCACTATACAGTTTTATGCAACAGGTAAATGCAAGTGATATATTTTAGTTCTTTCTTTTTCATATTGTTTTGATATATTGATATAACAGAAATAAACATTTGTCAAGTGACCCGGAAAAGGCAAATTCGACCCTAAACAGTCACTAAAGAAACATTTTAACAAATTTATATAACGGTTGAATTATATCATGGTTGGGAGGAAGTATTTGTTGAACATTGTATGTAGTTTTGTTTCCCTCAACTTTCCTTTGGATGAGACAAGATTCGTTAATTTGGTTATGACCCGGAACTGTCGAGTTCACTGTACTTTTGTTTAAAGAGAGTTTAAAGAGAGTGTTCGCAGTTTTGCACCGTTGATTTTAAAGTCGTCTGCTGCAAGTGTTTCATGTGTAAGAGGAAATAGTTGTGCGATGTTAAAGTGGAAAAGCAACCAGATCCCGTTTCGCCTGACGCGACTATATTTAATACTTTACCGGAAGTGAATTTGATATCCGGGTCCGGCGATTCATACCAGAAACGGTCACCGCGTTTAAGCCTGGAGAACTGTCTAGCTAGTAGACACTCGAACGTTGGCCCTACTGAACTGTCATTTAGTAGAGTCTCGGTCATTGCTCCAGCGAACAAATCTATATCGTCAACATGTCTGAAACAGGTAACAGGAAGTATGTTTAACGTTATCCTATTGTTTAAAATCAATTGCGAAACATGCTTGCAGAATATATCAATGACGCTCAATGTATGCTTCCTTGAGACTAAAACAAATACCGACACCGTACTGTGTTGAAAATTCCCTAGCGCAGAAACCGGTCTAAACGGGATTCGAACTGACGCTTTATCAATGTATTCCAGTAAGTGAAAAATATTATTTTGGGACACGTCACAGGATAATCGTCATTACAGAAAATAGCAATCATTGAAACCAGAAGGTTAATCTACCGTACATGTACTTGGTCTCTTGTTGTGACAAGCTTGATACTAACGCTTCAATAAATCCTGAATATCAGTTAAATACATACGATTAAGAAGAAGCCTACATTTCCTTATCACAGGAAAACTACCGATCATAAAGAAATAACGGCGTAACTAAAATGGTAGAAAGCAACTCACCTGTAGGCATGTTCAAGTTTGTGAGCCTCCTTCTTTGTGTGGTCAGGTAGTATAAATCCACCTTCTTCATCCATGACTGCCTTATCTGAAAATGTTTAACGAAAACATGCCTGCCTGACTGCATCGTTAAAGTAACATAACCCTTAAATTCAAGTTTATTATTGGTAAGCTAAACTCACCAATTCCATCTATAAGAACGTAGTTACTTAAGGGAACATGAAATTCGCCACCGTTAAACTTGAGATTTTTACATAGTGATACTTAACCCTTTTTCACACGTAAAACTTTGTGGCGAAAGGAGAAATTGCCCATGTTGGACAAAGTTTATGAGGGAAGAGCTATTGCATATTTAAACAACCCTGATGATCTGGAGTGGGACTGGTTGAACATTTAAAATGTTAGTTTACATGCTATTGTGGGGCTGTTCGCTCCGGGGATACATGCACATAATTGGAAAACATGTGACAGTTTGGACATAATTGTAGACTTAGGTTGGAAAGTATTGGAAAAGAACACTTTATTACAAAAGTCTCCATGACAATTTGTCTTTTAAATATTGCACTTTCAGCATTCTCCATAGTACGACAAAGTGTTAGTGATGTTCCTTCACTGTTATGTCCGGATTGTTTGTAAATTTTCAGGATTAACGCGACTGTTATTATTTATAAACGTACGTAATTTACAGTGGACCCTCCAGTGGTTGTATCCGGGGATACCGTGGTCACGCCCCCTCTGAATGTTCAGTGCAGGAAGGTCAAGACTGTTTCCATTCTTGTCCATAAAAAGTTTGTTTCTAGTACCGTCCTCAAATGAACTGTAACGGCAAAATATAATTTTTATTTACAGTTGATCAAAATTAATTTTCATCTTTTCTTTCCTTTCATAAGATAATGCAGCTAGTTGCCCGGAAATAATAGCCCAAGTAACTCAGCGGGCTGTCAAACCAGAGGCTGTTAGTTCGATTCACCGCTCGGCGAACATTATTTTCGACGCTTGAAAATAATCGATGTGACAAGCGTCATTCCTCGTCCACCAATCGACTATCAGTATATGTGGAAAAGCAGCCAGTTGCTTGGAAAGAGTGGTGTATGAAAGACTGGTGTGGGAAAGCCAAGAAACAAATCAGTAGGTGAACTGGCCGCCATACTTTGACTGAAAGATTGTTGAAAATGGTGTTAAACCGCAAAAGAAAGACAATGAAAGGAAGTAATAGTGAATTAGTGGTGCGAGCAATCATAGAAACACATTGTTAGATGAACAGGCCGCCGTGAAAAGAATTAAAAACTGTAGAAAAATAATAAATCTTTAAATGCAATAATTAGACATTATTAAATGCCTCAATCTTTTAAGTCCTAATGCGTGTATGGATATTTAAAAAAGCAAATTAGATAGAAATGATGCACACCTTGAATTATTGAAAAGGCTTTAATAGTTTATTAGTATTTATTAATATTTTAATAGTTCTTTTGATTTTTGTATTCTTAAGTCGTTAAATGCTGCAATTATGCGAGAAATTGAGTTGGGTTATAGGAAGTTGGGAGAGGATTTCAATTACATTGAAAATGCTGTGCTTCCTTCTTCAAACTCCATGAGAGTTAAGCCAAACTCAAGTTATTCACAGGGCGTTAGGACGAAATCAGAGTTCACAGGGCTTTCGCCAAAGTCTGATGAAAGATCTTCGTTTTGTTTAAAGTTTCAGAGGAATAGGTGTGATTTTAAGGAATCCCATGTGTTGAATGTTAAATGGAGAATGAGGTTGGCAAAGCACATGTATCCCTCTTGGTGGCAAAAGGAAAGAAAGGAACTAAATCATTCTGAGTGTTCTTCTGATTGCCTGCATATTATCTCGTGACTGTTAACGACATCTAAGTAAAGACTCTCAAATATCGTAAAGGAAGCCAATTCAATATTACCAAAGTTTTGGAGATCTTCTACTGCTCTTGTTTACAACACGTGTTGTAATCATGCAGGCACATGTTTAATTTGTCAAAAGGTAAACCAGTATTGATTGATGATACGATTGAAAAAAAATAATTACGAAGGTTTGAAAATTCCTATTAATTTTAAATTTAATACCGATTTTATGTAAAAGATGCTTTACGGGTATAATGATTTACAGGTATGGGATTTATTAAGGTTTCCCGATAGGGTTGATTTCGGGGAAAAGCGAAAATAATAGGAATTTAGTTGTTAAAAGGACCAGTAGAATTTCCAAATGAAATTGAAAACTCTACGTTTAAGGATGCGCAATTTGGCACAATAATGTGTCCTTTTAAATCAAACCCTTTTGAGGAATATTTTATTTTGTCACCTTTGAATTCGGACCCAAAATCAGATAAGTCCGAGAGACGGATCATTCTCGACTCAAGTTTACCAAAAATTGTGACGAGTGTAAATATTTTTGTGTCAAAAGATTTATATTTAGGTGGTAAGGTTGAACTCTTTTTCCCTTAAGTAGATGATTGTATTGCTTAAATTTTCAACACGGGCCAGGTGGCTTTAATGTATTGATTTGAGACGGGCCTACAGACAAATAAGTATACGTCCTTCGAATTTTGATTTAGTTGCGCTTCAATGGAAGAAACATATTTTTGCGACACTGTGCTACCCATGGGTCTCCGTTCTTCAGCTCATATATGTCAAAGGATTACTAATTATTTGGATTACAACGGTGTACTAGAAAAGAAGGTTGTAGCACATTTTGCTCTTTCAGTTGTATGGAGAATATTTTATTTAAGTGTTGTTGAGGAAGCCTTTGATAAAGCTTGTAAACCCGCTGAAAGAATATTTGTTTTAGGTATTCTTTTTTACACTAGTAATATGACTATGTCAATACCGTTAGATAAGTTAAATCAAATACGGGAATTACTTTTTGTCTGGTTGTCAAAAGATCATGCTACTTTGAAAGATGTCCAAAGGCTTTTGGGAAAGCTTAATTGTATTGGTGATTGCGTTCAATCCAGTAGGGTCTCTATTTATAGGATTTTAAACTGGCAAAGATATTGTCATTCGCAATATTCAAGCGCCTCTGACAGGTTCAGAATTTCAGATGATGTCAAAAGGGATTTGATTTGGTGGAATAAGGTTTTACCAATATATAAAGGTAGCTCTTTATTGAACCATGGTTCTTGGTCTAAACCATATCTGAAATTTAGCTCAGACAGTTGTTTGTCAGGTTGTGACGGGTTTTGAGATGGTAAATATTTTCATAGCGAGTTTCCAACCTTCATTTTAGATCGGAAGTCTCACATCAGTGCTATATAGCTGCTGTCAGTTCTAAATTGTTTTAGCGTATGGGGTGTTTATATGAGGGGAAAGAAACTTTTTTTTTGGTGTGACAAAATGGCAGCTTGGATTGTTATAAATTCGGAAAAAGCGAAATGCCCTATTTTTACAAAACTGTCTAAGAGAGTTATGTTATTGGACAGCAGTGTATGATGTCCATGTTAGAACTGTTCACCTTGATGGATCTCAGAACAGATTAGCAGATAATTTGTCTCGTTTTCATCTGGATAATAAATTCAAATACTCATTTTCCCGCCATTTCCAGATACTTCTGATTTAACTTAATGTTATGTGATTGATGATCATTTCCGTTTCACCCTCAATTGGTAGATTGAGATAAATTATTTTTCACATGAAGATCTTCAAATCCTTAAGAGCCAAAATCGGCCTTTTCTGCAGGCACTCATGAGAATTAAAGTATTCAATAAGAAACATTGATGATGTTTTGTTTTCATTTTAAACTTGTTTTTGTACCGGATTCTTCCGACACTTGTCGTTTGTAAGCTCAATTGTATCTAGATCATTTCAGTCAGTGAACAGCATACGAAATTATATGTCAGGGGTTAAAACATTGCATACTTTGTTATCAGTTCTCTGATTTTTCTTTAGTTCTATTATTCAGAGGTTTAGCTAAGTTAAAATCTCATTGTGTGAAAACAATCAAACCCAACTACATTGGAAATTATCTTTGGAATTTACAATAGTTTAGATTTTTCAGTTAAAAGTAACATTGTTAATTGGTGTTTGTTTGTTTTTGTTTGCTTTCTTTCTGGTTGCACGAAAATCAAATTTAGTGCCTTTATCAAAACAGGATACAATTGATGGTAAATTGTTACATAAGGATATGATTATAGATTATACAGAGTTGTTATTGTTAAAATTCTACTGGTCAAAAACCATTCAATTTGATGAAAGGTCGCTGATGAGGCCTTTAGTACTTTTTTAAAGATCATCACCCTGTGCGGTGACGACATACAGAGATCTGGGTAAGTTGGGATTTTCTAATCCTTCGGGTCCTCTTTTTGCTTCACCAGATGGAAATTGTATTACATATACTTTATTTTAAAAAATGTTACGAAATTGTATATCTCGTTTGAATTTAGATCCCACTCTTTTTTCTACGCATTCTTTTATAAAAGGATTTTCCTACGTTGGCCTTTCACTCAAATGTTTCTCTTGATAACATTCAACTTTTGCGCGACGGGAAAACAGACTCTTAAAAGTTATAGTTGGAATTGTTCTGGAAGGATAAATTAAGCATTTTACATGATATGTTTGAACATATGTAATCTCTTCCCATATGGTCAGGTTCAATACCTGTCGGACTCAATTGCTAAGTATGTCCCCGGCATTTGACAAGACTTCTTTGCATGCTTTTCCGGCATTAACATTGCTCGACTTACGAAAAGAATCGAACGGTTTCCAGAGTTAGTAAACTCAGATTTGACAATTTTAAATGCAGGCACTAATGATATTACTACATTATCAATATCACAGATTCTTAGTGCTTATAAGAATTTGTTTTGTATTAATTCTAGTTTGTATCCTTCACACATTCCAAGACCTTTTGATCACAGTAAATATGGAGAAAACGTCAAAGCCATTAGAACAGGTCTGAAGAAGATATGTTCGCAGCGACAGCTGCAGTTTATACTTTCTTTTATGCCATTTTTCAAATTCGGTCGACGTGTAAGAGAGCTATTTGCAGTTAGAGATGACGGTCTGCACTTGAACTTGGAAGGCACCAGACGTGTTTTTATTAACACTGTGGCATATTTGCTGAAGTAGAATTGGAATGTTAAGGGTGGCTACTATTAAACTTGGGATAACTTTGTATCTCTTTAAAAGAGGTAGTTCCTCTTTTGGAGATTATTTCGTAGGGCTCTCTTTAATGAAGGTATCTTACTTCATTGGAGGTTGTTTCCGATAGTAGTAGGACTTGATATTACTTCGGAATAGGGATGGGCGATGAATTAATAGTGAGCATC
>JAUELF010235710.1:0-13080 GCA_031471495.1 Clinocardium nuttallii
CCTTTTCGCTGCCAAAGTCAATCAACGAGCTGTCTCTCGTGAAATCTGCATTGTTTGCCACTTAGACATTAAATTTTACCAAATTTCCTGTCGGTCGAAAAATGGAATGGCCCAATTTTCAGCATGGAAGAGTCGACTTTGAAAATTGGACACTGAAAAAGTCGAAATAGAGTGTATGTTTTACACAATTTGCGCTTCAGTTGAGTATTTCCACTGCTGTAATACATTTTCTGTGATTACCAATACAAATCCAAGAGTTACTTCCCTTTGGTTGTATTTTTACTTTCCTTGCTTTTCAAATTCTTTGTATCTCTTGCAATTTCTTTGTTTTTACCGGCCCCATTATGTATATTGCGTAACCCCTTCCCACATATAACAAATATGCAGTCGACGAGTTTTGAATCATCTCAGCAAACATAGAAAATAATTTTATAAACAATAGTTTAATAATTGAATAGAGTTGAAACGTTGTGGGAAAAGGAGAACTTGCTCATCATGAGCAATTTCTCCTTTACCTCCATGATTTCAAAAGTCGTCTGTTGCTGAGGCGTAAGAAAGCGTCTGGATGTGGAAAAGGGTTACATGATTTTGCAACCATCTCATATAATGCACTCTATTGTGTGAACAATTCATTATAATATAACGCCTTCCCGAAAGCTACATTTGTTTTTTCTAGATCAATCATGAAGATTGCATAAACAGTTGTGCAACCGTAATACAAAACATAAAACACTCTAACCAGTATGTGCATAACTCATGTTTAACCCTTTCCAATTTATAGATGCTTTCAGACACCTCTGTATCAAACGACTTTTGAAAACATGGTGGCAAAGGGAGAAATTGTTCATATCGAGCAAGTTCTCCTTTTGCCAACATGTTTTCTCCTATATGCAATGATTACACTTTTATATATAGAGATTTTCCATATGTTTTGCCTAGATGTTTTGAAAGTCGTCTGCTGCAGATTTGTTGTATGTGGTGGGGAAGGGTTAAAGTCAGACTTCCCGAAGCTATATTTTCTAGGTGTGTCCATTTGGACAGCCGAAGCCAAGTCTGTCCACCTTGTGTCCACCTTTTAACCCTTTCCCTTATACGACAATTCTGCAGCAGACGAACTTGAACATATTTTGTTAAAACATAGAAAATCTTTATAATAGAATGGAGAACATATGACTAAAAGTGGAAAACGTTTGTAACAAAAGGGGAAATTGCTCGTTTAAAGCAATTTCTTCTTTTGTCACTATGTTTTCAGAAAGCCGTCTGTTGCAGAGGCGTCAGAAAGAGTCTATATGAGGGAAGGGATAAACGTAACTTAACGTCGGATTTTTTACCCACTACAATAGCTCACAGTTTATACCATTATTCTAGCTGTATTTTAATGTTAAGCCTATGTGCTACGTTCTTTTTATGACACCTAATCATGGGTCATTTGCTAGCAGTGAAGAATCAGATCAACATGTACTTCTGTGCAATCTGATCTTGATCTTAACTGTTCGCTCATGAATAACAGATAATCTCAAAATGCTTCTTAAAACTAGTGTACATTTGGTACGTTGGTGCACGCGCAAATCGGTACGTTTATTTTTCAAGCATAATCGATATATGCTTTCTCATTCGTCGATATATCTTATCGTTTCATACCGGGAAGAACTTTGACACTTACATATCAAACGATCACAAAGGAAAGCAAGCGCCATTGCACCTTAACCGCGTTTCTGATAAGGACGACCTCAACAGACCTACCCTTTCCCACATACAACGATTTTTGCAGCGGGCGACTTTGAAGACATCTATATGGAAAACATCTATACATGTAATTGAGAGTTTAATTATTTTAAAAGAGTTGAAATCATTGTGTTAAAATGAGAAATTGCTCATCATTTTTAACTATAACTATTAACAGATTTTTAACTTTACAATCCCAACAGTAACTGGCTTTAGTCACTTACATTGTAAATTATAAATGACCATACCGGTCATTAATGTCCGATGATCATGTAAAACCCTTTCTCACATTCAGACACTTTTTGGTGCCTCTACAGAAAACGAACTTCGAAAACATAGTAAATAAAGAAGAAATTATTATTCGTCTTTTGCCACACTGTTTTCATCTTTATTTAATACTTGTTCTTTCATTTGTAGTGAATTTCAATAAAGTTTGCTTAATATCTTCAAATTCGTTTTCTGCATATGCGATATATGTTGCAAAGGGGTAAAGGTTGACCAATTCGTCTGATCAGTGACTAGTGTCTAGCTAGTATGATATTATCTCGGCCGATCTCTGGACATGTGGTTAGCCTAGTGTCCGACAGAAGGACATCTTTTTATTTTATTTAACCCGGGTCGTTCGATTCGGAAACTTATTGCATCCCCAGCGTTTCACCCTTTCACACATCACACATGCATCAAATCTGCAGTAGACGACACTGGAAATATTCAGGCTAAAACAGGCAACACTATGATCTCTATAACAAAGTTGTTCGAGTTTATAACATTCTGGAAAAAGGTGGAATTGTTCATTATGAGTGGGAGAGTGTCCGTCTCTGGTGCGTGAGATAGTCGGTCATATCAAATACATTAAACTTGTACTAACGGATTGCACTCATTGGTGCTGAGGATTGCTGGGTTAGCATTACAACTAGTGCTGTCAGGATAAATAGACCAGAAGTACTGGTAACTTACCCGGGAAACGCCGTGATATAACTGTATATATGTTGAATGCGGCGTAAAACACCGTGCACACAGATTATGAGTCACTGCGACTATAGCTACACATAAAATATAACCGAGTGTTTACATACCAAGGAAGGAAAGGCAAGGATAGAATGACTAATAAGCAATAACATAGCGTTCACCTTTATTAATGGAACTGAATACCGCAGTTGATTTTATAGCCTTTTCAATGTGACTCCTCCTTTAATATTTCCCCCACTTGTTCTAGTCGAATCACGCCAGGTAAAAATGACACCCTCAGCTTTTTGCAGAATATAAAGGTGTATAAGTGGAATACCCGTGAGGGCTATATGTCTACAATTTGATAGAATTAACATCTTGGGTTTTACTATGTGTAAGCGAAAATTGAGGACATTTGGGGAAATGTGCGTATGCGTCTTCACTGTTTGCATTTTCTGTATACGTGTTCTATGTATACAAGAGACGAGTCTGTTGACGATACCGGTGTCCAATTATTCATCCCGAGCGACGAAAGAAATGGATTGAATGAACGAATGATGAAGAGAAACCTCCTCCCCCATCCGGTGTCCATTTTTTTCGCGATAGCGTAGAAATTAATAACTGTCAGTATTTGTTTAATTGAAATATACATATATAAACCAACGTTCAGCTTTCTTTGTTTCATAATTATAACTTTGCTTGAGTATTCTAACCCTTTCCCACATACATTTATCAGGTAGAAATAGTGAATCATTGTGGGCAAAGGAAATTGTTCATTATGAGGCGTTTTCCATTTGTCGCAATATCATGTTGAAATGTCGACTGTTGCAAAGGCGACACAGTGCTTATGTATGTGGTAAATGGTTAAATGTATAGAGAAGATCAACGGTGCAGATTCTGATAAAATTATTTAAAACCCTGTTGTAATGTACTATATATGGGCCGTCCCGCGAGAAAACCAACATTATCACAGACTGATCCCGGCCAACACATTCCGTTTCCGAGGGATAGACGTATACAGAAATGATTCCTGAAACAGAAAATCCACAGGAGGCGAAAAGTGTCTGTCCGGGTCAGCTTGCGCGGCATGATAAGGCTGATCAGGGTCGACACTTTACGCAGATACCACAATGTTGGTTTTCTCGCGAGACGGCTCATATGTTTAGATTGATTGATTGATTGCTTGATAGGAGTTTAACGCCGTTTCAACAATCTTTAGTCATATCACGTTGTACAGTTTACCTAGTCGTATATGTCGTGACTTTCTCACACCAGTACTCCACACAACATACTTTCCAAGCAAGTTATTACTAAATAAAAGGGAATTGGTTCGATAAGGCGTATTTTCGCCCGACGCGACCATTTTAAAATATAAATGACTCAATATTGGTATAGTCACACAAAAACTGGAGCAAACAAGATCCTGATCAGTCTGCTCGCATCCACGCAGTCTGATCAGAGTCGTTCATGTTAACCCTTCCCCACATACATCAAATCTGCAGCAGACGAATTTGAAAACCTCCACACGCAAAAACAAAGAAAGTCGCTAAATAGAGGTATAACTGAAAAAAGTTTTTAAAAAATGTAGCAAAAGGAGAAATTACTCGTTTTGAGCAATTCCTCCTTTTGTCACAATTTTTTCAAAACTCTGCTGTTTGTGCGTCAAAATGCGTCTACAGGTGGGAAAGGGTCAACCATACCACGTACAACACATCTTCAGCAGGCGATATTTGTCAAAATGTATCATTTACTATTACGTTAATGTCATAATGATCAATTTCTCCTTTGTTACAATATTTTCAACTCTTTTCAATAAAGAAACTTTCAGTTTTAGGGATTTTTCCGTATATTTTTAACCTACATAATTGCAAATTCGTCTGCTGCAGAGTTGTTGTTGTTATTTTGGAAAGGTTTTAAAATCAAATCCTTCGAATATCAATGTTGCTATGGCACGTCTCTCAACTATTTTGTTGTCTTCCATTCGATCACATTTACACATGACGCAGTTCCTAAGGTAACGAAATCGAGGGTGGTCGCCTCAACTCCAATCGTCTTCATAATTAATTTAGTTACGTCGAAAAACCGCGAGCCGCCATCTTAGATATCGCATTCGCCCCATTGATGTTTCGCGTACCTACATCATTTATAAACAAACCTCCCGTCGAGTCGCCGTGTCAAGTTAGATGAGCTAAATTCATCTTTTCTTAATCCGATGTCTGTTTTTTTTCTTCCCCACTTTATATTCATTCTGATGATCTCGTTTTAAATGTCCATAATTACGCGAATAATTCATTAAATTATTTCAACTATTTGATAATGTTTATATAATAATGTTTTATATAATAAAAAAAATGTTTCTATAAGTAAAAAGACAATATGAGTCGTCCCGCGAGAACACCAACAGTATGGCACATGCGTAATATCTCAGGAGGAAAGAGGTATAGAGTATGATTCCTAAAACAGAAACTCCACAAGAGGCGAAAAGTGTCTAACCGGGCCAGCCTACGCGGCATGCTTTTAGGCAAATCCCGGTCGACACTTTACGCCGATACCACAATGTTGGTTTTCTCGCGAGACGGCTCATATTGTAAAAGTAAATGAATCTTACAGATTTCCTCATACAACAAAACCTGCAGCAACATCCAGACAAAAACAGTGAAACTCTCTTGAATTAATGTATAGATAATGGACGGTTCAAAATATGGTGGCACATAGACTGAAATTGCTCATTATGAGCGATATCTACTTCTGCCATAATGTTGTTGTTTTTTCATAATATTTCTGCTCCGAAGCCTCGTGATGTATCCGCACGTGGTTTCCCCCTGGTTGTACGTTGTGCTGCGTGTGCATACATGTATCTGACAGAATACCCGACCTCTAGGTCCTAAAAACAGTGTACATTGTAGTTGTATTTACATACAGTAGTTGATTAAGCCCGACCTATTGTTAAACCGCCTCTGGTGAGGGAGATCGCGGGTTCGATCCCCGGACGGGTCATTCCAAGGACTTCAAAAAAATTAATTATGACTTTCCCCACTCCGTATTTTAATTTATTAATTTTTGTTCACGAATAAAAGAATAATATCTCAATCAGAGATGCACAAATAATGCACATTTTAGCTATCCTACACTCTCTCAAAATGCAAATGGTAAGGGAGACAACCTTTATTTGCTTAAACTGAAAAACACCAATAATCGTATGGGCGGTACTTAATTATCGGGAAACACCCGGAAGGCGTGTCTATCATAAATGATAAATATTCATGAGATGGAGTGGGAGGCTGTAACAGAAAAACATGATGATGCGAGTCTGAGATTTTTTTCCCTCTTCCTGGTGAATATTTGTTGCTTACGGTAAAATTCTATGAGTAGTTCGCGTTGAAAGGTAGAGTTACTAAATAAATGTGCGTAAGTGTGGATAAATGGATGGATGGGCTTCCAAATGGATGGATGGTAATATCTATTATTGATCTTCTTTTGTTTTTGTTGTTGACTTCTTACTTAGACAGCAAGACTTTTTGTTTTTAATTTAATTTATCCAAGTAGATTTATTTACCCAGGCGATATGCGTTTTTCTTTTGTAAACAAAAATAACTCGTTAAATTGTCTTCGTAAACTTTCGGATAAGTGGGTTTCACTTTGATACATAGTGTTAAGAAAACATTGTGGAAAAGGTAGACATTGCTAGTTTCGAGCGATGTATACATTGACCCCCACATTGTTGTGTTTTAGTATTGTCTACTGTACGACAAAAGTCATTGGCCGATTAATTCAATGGACGATTGTCCATTTAAAATCGTTGACCTTTTAAGTAATGCTAACATGTAATGTATTTGACGGGTTTTGATGCTCTAGTTGATTACAATTGCACAGCAGTTATATTCATCGGGCGATATATGATTTATTTCTGAAATGTGAACATGATATATCAAATATATTTTCATGATGATAAAATGTTATATTTGTTAGACTTATTTAACTGAGGACATAGTTATGTTGAAACTTGATGATTCACGTTTATGTATTGTGATTTGTGATACCTCATGCATCAATATCCTGTTTGCCCCTATACATACGCTTTCTGGTGCCTCTGCAGCGGACGACAGTTGAAAACATTGTGGCAAAACCCGAAATTTCACACAGTGAACATATTCTTTCATTTACAGCCTTGATAATATTCCTATTTTTTCTCAGAATGTTTTTTAAGCCGACTGCTTCAAATTGATTGTATGTGTGAAGGAGATACAGCAATACAAGTTATGTTAGTGATTTCATATAGTGTTGTAAAAATTAGAACTGAATTAATGTTCATTATATCAGAAAAAGTATGTTCATGATTTCTAATAGTGTAGTGTACATCAGTGTTGCCATCGCTACAATCAGACTAGTGTGTTTCTTTGAAAATTTGTTGTTAACCCTTTCCCACCTATATATAGACGCATGCTGAAGAATCTGCAGCAGACGACTTGAAAACATTGTGACAAAAGAAGGAAGTGCTCAAAACGAACAATTTCTCCTTTTGCCACAAAGTTTTCAACTTTCTTTTCAGTAATTATACCTACATTTATAGTGAGATTCCATATATTTGAGTACACATTTTTAAAGTCGTCTGCTGCGGATTTGATGTATGTGGGAAAGGGTTAATTAATACTCCCCCCCTGATGCGAGTAACATTTGCTATCTCTCTAACGGATGTTAATTGAAAATATTGTGAGAAATTGAGAAATGGCTCAACATTTAGAATGCCTCCTTTTCTCACACTGGTTTTTTTTTTTACTCCGCATCTAATTTAAACTTTCAAAATTCAACATGTTAAGATATTCTTCTGTAGTTATTGAAGAAGGCGACTTGAGAAAATAAACCTCTTTTATCACATAAACAGTTAAACCTTTCCCACATATAGACGCAATTTTACGCCTCTGTAGCTGACGACTTTCGCAAACATTTTGACAAAGAAAAATATGTTCGAGACGAGCAATTTACCCTTTTGCCACAACTCTTTAAAACATGCTAATTAAAATCGCATATCTTGTTTAGATTTTAACGCTTTTGCCAAAATGTTTTCAATGTCGTCTGCTGCATAGATGTTGAATGTGGGGAGAGAGTTAATTTCAACATAGATCTTGTCCGTCAAATGCAACGCAAACCGATCTTTGAGACTTTGATACCAGTACCAACTCAGATTAACTCCTCCTTCGTGCAGTCAGAACTGACTCGTTCCTGTTTAACTATCCCTTTCCCGCATACAACACACGATCTGCAGCAGAATTTCAAAACATCTAGTCAAAATTGTTAAAAATGGCTTTACATGAAAGTTAACTTTTAAAAGGAGTTAAAAGTAGTGTTGCAACAGAATTAATTGCTCGTTATTTAGTAATTTCTCATTTTGTGTCAATGTTAACAAAAGTCGGATGCTGCAGAGGCGTTAGAAAGCGTCTGTATGAGGAAAACTGTTAATCATCTAGTCCCGGTAACATGTGCAGAAAAGAACGACTGTCAAATAAACAAACAAAGAAACGAACGAACAAACAAAATCTAGAAGTTTATATGCAATTGAATCCCATATGAACAATAAAAGTCTCCTCTAATGTCGGTGTTGTGGAACATTTGTTTGGGGTGCACACTAAGTCATTATATATGTGTATGCGTCTTCTTTAAATAATCATTATATAGACAATAATTGAACTAGTTGGGCGTTATTTATTGAAAGTTTTTATGAGAACGATGATTATGATTGTAATAATAGCATTATTTATAATAAAAAAATAGTAATAATAATGATAATGATATGACAATAATGATTATAACTCTAATAGTGAAAATAATGATAATAACTCTAATAGTGAAAATAATGATAATAATAATGATAATAATAATGATATAATAATAATTATAATAATAATGATATGACAATAATGATTATAACTCTAATAGTGAAAATAAGGATAATAACTCTAATAGTGAAAATAATGATAATAATAATGATAATAATAATAATAATGATAATAATAATGATATAATAATAATAATAATAATAATAATAATAATAATGATATGACAATAATGATAATAACTCTAATAGCGATAATAATGATAATAACTCTAATAGTGATTGTAATGATAGTATCTAGTGAAAGGGACATAACTGAAATATTGCTGAGATCTTTATAATCACAAATACAACCAGAACATCTAACACAATAAATAAACGAATTCAATTTATCCCTATGCACCGCCTTTGACATTGAAGATGTGGCAATTCTGTCGACGTATTTGAATGAACTGATGTGGAAAATCGGGTGAAACGAATGGGAGTGTTAACCCTCATTTCCCACGTATAACACATCTGTAGCAGACGACGTTGAAATGACCAAGGCATATATATGAACAATCTCTATAAATGGAAGTCAAGCTAGTGAAAATAATTGAAAACAGTGTTTACAAAAGGATAAATTGCTCAACATGAGCAATTTATCCTTTTGTCACGCTGTTTTCAAAAGTCGTCTGCTGCATTTGCGTCGAAATGCGTCTTATAGTCGGGAAAGGGTTAACCGTTTACCTGTTATCCGAGTTGTTATGATTCGTCTGCTTTCGTATCTCATGAATTAGAAGTTGTTTCTGAAAATGTGGAATTGAAATTTTTCATTTCTGACAAAGACATTGAAATATTGATGAACAATCGGGAAGTAATACCCCTTATGATAAAATTCTGTAATTTAAACACTGTTTTTTCTTTTCTTCAAAAGCCTTAAATTAGTTCTGTATCAGGAAAATGGTGATCTCATTACCTCCGATGTAATGCATATACTCCTCCAAATCATCTTTTGAAGATCTAGATATACGGTCAGCATGAGACAAAGAAAACATTGTAGAAATAGGAGGAGTTGTTCGGTATGAGAATTGATGTGTGTTGCCTGCAATGCTTTCAAAAATTGTCGCCAATAAATCTTGGTGTTCTGTTAAATGGGGAAGTAAAAAGAACGACGCAATTGATAACGGTTTTAAACTGATGACAAATATTCATAAATTTTTCGACGAAATGAATTAAAACAATGGGAAAATATTAAACGAACAACGCAAACCTAATTAATTGGAAATGATTTATTTATATTTGCATCTAAAAATCCACACAAAAATATCGATCGATTGAAGCGAATAATTCAGAGAGCAAACAAAAAGCCTGATGAATATTTATGAGTATATAGCCGGAGGGAATTTACCTGACAAAGGTCGAGCAGGTGTCAATATCCCCGTGGACCCGCCCCTTTTTAATGGAAATTTCTCACGCTTTTTGTTGGACACGAGAAGAAAATTGTTACTTTTAAACCGTCTGCGTTTCAATTAACCTTATTATTATTTTTTTCTTGAAAGTTTTCCTTCGTCCCTTTAAAAAAATAGCCCCAAGACTTTTTCTGTCAGTTATTTAAATAAGACACACAAACGGATAGCCAATGAAACAAACCGCCGATTTGTCCAGCGTATTGTTCGATTTTTCTCAATTTTGTTTATGTGTATTTGATGATAAATCACCGATAAAAACACGCGTGTAAGAAAGCGTGTCTGTTGTTTGTTCGTTATATAAATCACGCATCAACGTCATATTCATCATTTAGTTATCATTAAACGCGGCGATCTGAGGGTCTCTAGCCCGTGTACGCCATATGTCCTGTCCTCCATGTTAACGTGAAAGGAATACCATTGGCTGCAGAAGGCTTTTAAATTCATTGTATCGAAGTAAGCAATTGTCCACAATGAACAATTTCCCCCTTTTGCCATATTGTTCTCAACATCTATTCAATATATGTATTTATAATTGTAGTTTCACTCATTGAACTAAGCAGAACAGATGATTCTCACCTGCATGGTTACCAATCAGCAGCAGACGATTTGTGAAAACATCATAATGAGCAATTTCTCCTCTTGTCACAACGATTTGATCTCTTATCAAAAAATTGTCCTTTTACTTATAGCTACCCTTGTCTATATGTTGTTTAGTCGTCTGCTGCGTCTTTACTGCTGTAGGTTGGGAATGGTTACAGTAATCAGATGTAGTATTACAGATTTATATAAATTCCTGATTTGTACCGTTTGTATAATGACTTAGCTGAGCTATAATCCCTTACCATTCTATACATCTTATATTCTAAGTCTAAAAGAGACTTAACACATGGTAGTAATGGCTGCCCACCTTGATGCTCATGGTTGCGGGTTTAACATTACGACTGACTGGCTGTTGTCAGGATAAATGGACCAGTAGTGCTGGTAAACTACCAAGGAAACGCCGGGATATAACTGAAAAAATGTTGAAATAGGCGTTTAACAATTTAACTCAGATTCACAAACGGAAACAATTTGTGATTGGGAAAAACACACAGTTTGGTTTATCTGATACACAGTGATCCTTTAAAGAATAAGAACTGTTTCTGTCTTACAAAAAAAAATTTTTTTTAATTACTTCAGATTTTTTGATAGATTTAACAAAATTTCCTGACGTGCCAAAATGACAAAAAGATCGAAATAAAAACAAATCTGAAGAAGAAGATTTTGGAAGTACGTAAATAGTGGCATTCTCTATTAATGAAAATACAATCATTGAATAGATTTGAAAACATACTGGCGAAATGAGAAATTCTTCTTTTACCAGCAGTGTTGCTGCAGATCCTTGATCAAAATGCGTCTGCGGGTGGTTGGAAAGGATAAACCATTGTCAACATACAACCATTGTCAACATACAGCCATTGTCAACATACAACAAATCGGCAGATAGACCATTGTCCACATACAACCATGGTCAACATACAGCCATTGTCAACATACAACCATTGTCAACATACAACCATTGTCAACATACAACCATTGTCAACATACAACAAATCGGCAGATAGACCATTGCCAACATACAACAAATCGGCAGCAGACGACTTTTAAAACATAGTGCCATAAAAAATGAAAAATCTCCATAAAAGATAGCTTAATTGTTAAATAAAGTTGAAAACATTGTGGCCAAAGTGGAAATTGCTCATCATGAGCAACTTCCCCTTTGGCCATAATGTTTTCAAATATCGTCTGCTGCATATTTGTTTAAAAAGCGTCTACAGGTGGGAAAGGGTTAAAGGTTTCATGTGTTGCCTTTTGCTGTCTCTGTTTGTTCTGGCAGACACATCGAAGAATGTTTAACTACGAGTGCCCCCATGAGGAATATGTATTCGAAAGAAATCCTAACAGACGCAACCTTTCCCTATACAACAGATATGAAACATACGACTTTAAAAACAGATAGACTAAACAAAAAAAGATGGATGTTATTTTTAAATGAAAGAATAACTTTCGATAATAATTAAAAACGTTTTGGCCAGAAGAGAAATTGCACATAACGATGCTTTCAAAAGACCTTAGATGTCGATGCGCCATAACACACATACAATCATTTATTCATTTTTAAATGTCGTCTGCTGTAGGTGGGTCAACATGCAGGGCGGTCTGCATTCGGGGAAGGTTCATTATTCCCTACTGTATTGGTGTTAAGTTTAAGCCGCTTTCAGCTTAGAAATTGATTTAACCCTTTCCCACCCGCAGACTAATTTTGATGCATCAGACGACCTTTGAAAACATTGTGGCCAAAGGTTAAATTGCTCATGATGATGTTTTCAACTTTATTTAACAAATAAGCTAATTTTTATGCAGAATTTTCAGGGGTTTTTTTCTATGTGTTCAAAGTCGTCTGCTACAGATTTGTTGAATGCGGGAAAGGATTAAGAATCATTGGTTTAAATTGACTTTTCAGTATAATGCCAGTGGGAAACGAAATCGACAAATATAGACAAAACAATCACACTGCACATATAGTGTGAACTATCATAATCTATAAAGGTTTACTATATATTTGTTAAAGACTTTGTTTCTAAAACAGAAGTAAAAAAATATTCTATTACGAATATATAGTAAAACGGATTGTCATAATCAATCTACGTGTATTGTAAACCCTTTCATATAAACAACACATATGCAGCAGACGACTTCCAAACCATCTAGGTTAAACATGTAAAATCCCCATAATTTAGAGTTTAATTATTAAATAAGAGTTGAAAACATTGTAACAAAAGGCGAATTTCTCCTTTTGTAACAATGTTTTCAAAAGTCTTCTGCTGCAGAGGAGTCAGAATGCCTCTATATGTGGTAAAGGGTTAAGTCAACATAAGTTGCATGAATCTGTGATAACGTTGAAGGAAACAGAAAGTAACTCTGGCGCTCACAACTGTAAAATGTCTCACATCTCGTGTCTCTATCTTCATTCGTCATCTTGTTTACCTTGATGATAGCGCAATTCATTTCGCTTTGATTAGCGCGAACAATCCTAAGCATTTAAAAGGCAAGATTCGAGGCGATATTGTTTTGTCGTTCTTGTAT
>JAUELF010235721.1:0-11772 GCA_031471495.1 Clinocardium nuttallii
ACGACCACTGGATTGAAAGCCCTCGTCGCTTCCCACTGAGCTAATGGGGCTCGGACCTTTTGAAAGCAGGCTAGCAATGGGAAAGTGGCGAGACCATATCACAAAAATGGCCGTCTCCGCCAGATTCAACACAGGCAACCGATTCCCTCCGAAGTTACATACTAACAGATCACGAAGATAACATTTCTAACCGACTTCTTCCGAAGTTACATACGGCAATTCACGAAAGTTCCGTACCTAACCGATTAATTCCGAAGTTAAATACGACAAATCAAGAAGATACCACATCTACCTATTTTAGAGTGTAGTGGTCCGAGACTAATTTATTCAGGCGTCCGTTAATACTTGATCAAGCAGCCACCCCTGGTACTTTTCTTCCCCTAACATGACATTTGAAACATTTACAAAAGCTTTTAAGTAACGTCATTGCACGAACATATGAATCTATAGTTTCGTCCCTTTCCGTCGATGTTTTCGGAGAACTGTGATACCGTTAGGTCCTCTATGTTAAAGACTACTGATGTATCTTTCACCTCCTTTCTGCGAAAAATAAAGTAAAAAAAACAACCTGTTATAACTAGAAGGATTGATCACGATGATACTGTGGATGACCGATTTTAATGTGTTTGTGTTTTATAAATAAACTTTTACCCTTTCCATCATACGACAATATTGCAGCAGACGATTTTAAACATGTTTTGTCAAAAAATAGAAACTATTTATAATTGAATTGAATGAATAACCTATGCCTAAAAGTTGAAACGTTTTGAGCAGCTTTTTTCGTTTGTCACATTGTTTTTTAAAAAGCCGTCTGCTGCAGATGTGTCAGAACGCGTCCATATGAAGGAAAGGGTTAATGATTATATTACTATTGTATATGCATATGAAGGAAAGGGTTAATGATTATATTACTATTGTATATGCATGTGAAGGAAAGGGTTAATGATTATATTACTATTGTATATGCATGTTAATAATATTTCTGATACCGAGCAAAGACGGCAATATTTGTGAACAATGTGGGAAAGGTAGAAATTTGTGAGAATTTTTTATCTTTCCGACAATGTTTTCGAACAAATGTCTTGAAAACAGTCATACGCTCTCGGTTGTCAACAAATTGCAACACTTTTATTTCTGTTTCTTCAATTTGGATTACTTTGAACACATCGAGGTAAGAATGAGGAAAATCCATATAAATAAATATTAGTTAGAGTTGAAAGCCTCCTGACAAAAGGACTGGGATCCTACTCATTTAGCCTTTAACCATAATGTTTTCAAAATGCGTTTGTTCTAGATGCGTCAAAAAGTGTTAACCAGTTGTGCAGGTTTAAGAAACAACATGTTGGTGAAAGTGTACAAACAAACAACTATGGGCGCCTGAGATGTATAAGGAAACTGTAACATTGAAGGGAATATTAGATTGTTAACTTGGAGCAATGTATCCTCTTTATATAATACTTTCAACTTTATATGTATTTGTCATGTCAAATAAGTTGTCGCATTATAAATACATACTATAGTAAGCCGACGTTGTTATAGTTTCACCATTCGACAGTTCAATTTTGCTGACACAAAACAGATATTGTCAAGACATTACAACTAGTCCTCAGATGTTTTCAATTAAGACGACGCCGTGATATAGCTGGAAAATTGTTGAAAGCGGCGTTAAAGCCAAACAATCAATCAAATAAGACGACGCCGTGATATAGCTGGAAAATTGTTGAAAGCGGCGTTAAAGTCAAACAATCAATCAAATAAGACGACGCCGTGATATAGCTGGAAAATTGTTGAAAGCGGCGTTAAAGCCAAACAATCAATCAAATAAGACGACTGTGACAATAGATGGAGTTAATATCACGTGACCTTTTTATCATAGAAAGCATGATTCGTTTTAGTTAGTCAAATTGCTTCAATTAAGTTCGATCACCATTGTATTCAGTAAACTAAACGTTACCAACCGATCGCGAATTTACCAATCAAACTATGGATAGCAACTTTTTCAGTAGATGTATTAACTAGTGGATTTTACACCATTACGACAAGATGGCGAATATAGCAACTTTTAACGAGACTGCGCGAACAAGATCTTGATCAGCGCTGATTTATGTATGCCGCGAAGGTGTTTTTAACGTAGCTCATGTATAACGCTATTTATATATATATTTATTGTCAATTCTAAGAACGGTTATCACTTAACCGCACATTAATTATTCACGTGTTATTTATTTATATATTTATTGTCAATTCTAAGAACGGTTATCACTTAACCGCACATTAATTATTCACGTGTTATTTATTCATATATCTAAAGGGGATTGTATATGCAGTTCGTTGGGCCCTTTCAAACTTGCAGATGGATTGTATATGCAGTTCGTTGGGCCCTTTCAAACTTGCAGATGCATTTTACCGCATCTTATATTTAAACACGCCAGAGACATATAAACACATGTGTTGATATGTCTCTGGTCTAATTTATAGAAAAACATGAATGCTTGCATGTGTCCAAACCGTATTTAAGATTTTAAGTATTACTTAGTGCGTATTGAGGTTGGTGGTGTTTGAGCCTGATATAATTGTTTCTCAAGTTGTTTACTTAAAAACATGTTTGTCAACAACAATTAATAATACCAGCGTAGTCCACCAATCGGTTGATTGAAAGGAAAGTATCTTTTTGCCTGGAAAGAATGTTGTGTGGAGCATTCGTGCGAACACGATATGAAGCGCGTGGCTATGATAACTGGCCGCAAGATATAACTTATATACTGTTGAAAATGGCGTCTTACTCCACCTGATGATCAATTACTTTGAAAACATCTCGTGAGAAAGTTACGTCTGTACCATTAGCTGTCTAATAGTGTTACATTGTTAAAATATTCTGGGGAAAAGGGGATATATCTCATTTTGATCAATTTCCTCCATTATCCATATTTGTTGTTATTTACTTCATAGAAAACACATGCAGCAGACGATTATGAACACGTCTATTCAACATTTTATAATTAATAAATGAAATTATTAGTAGAATTAAATTGAAATAGTGTGGCAATACGAGAAACTACTCTTCATGAACGCTGTCTTCTTTTGCTACAATGTTGTCTAAGATCGTGCGCTACAGACTGATGCGTCAGACAAAGGAGGTAAATGTCAAAAGTGGCTGGCTTCATACGTATCAACAGTGGTCCGTTTTAGAGAAAATTTAACCCTTTCCCACATATAGACGCTTTCTGACGCTCTGCAGCAGACGACTTTTGAAAACATAGTGACAAATGGAGAAATTGCTCGTAATTTCAACACTTTTCAATGGTAAAACATACATCCCTTCGAAGATATTTTTCATATTTGTATGGGTTTGTTATCAATGTCGTCTACTGAATATGTGCTGTATGAGGGAAAAGGATGAAGGTCATCGTAGTACACCACTTTAATACTCAAGTGTTTGACTCAGACTAAAACACGGAATGGGTTAAGAATCAGTACGCCGTCGTGGTTAAGAAAATAAATGAATAAAAACACTTTCTCGTTTCGTCTAAATCATTCGGAAGGGGGATGGTTCATAAGGTTCACTAAGGTATTATTAAACGTTTTGAATCAGATTTTAATTTCGGAAGAGGTTATTAATCAGTTCGCTGTTGTGGTTAAAGAATATGTCAATAAAATCGTGGGTATCATGAGGGAATGGTCAAACTGTGTTATTATTCAAATGATTGATTCGGACTAAAACCCGGGTTGGGTTAAGAATCAGTACGTTGTCGTGACGTATTAATACGTCAATAAAAGAATCTTCCTCGTTCATGGGTACTCTTAACCCTTTCCCACAATCACGAAATATACAGCAGACTGCTTTGGGAACTTGGATGAAACCATATGAAAATCTCTTCAAATGAAATAATCATTCTTGAAAAGAGTTGAAAACAATACGGCAAAAGTAAAAAAGTGTTCATTATGAGCAAATTCTCCTTTTATCGTCTGCTGCAAATGTTTCAAAATGCTTTTGCTGGTGGAAAATGGTTAACCGTGTTGTGGGGCGAGAGAGAGTCCAGGAAACAAGCTCGGAAAAGGGAGGCAAGTCTGTAGGCTGTCATTGAAGGTTTTCTGGTTGACTTTTATGATAAAAAACACCCTGTCTCCATGGTGTAGAAGCGCCGGCTTAGGGACCAGGAGACCAGCGATTGAGCATTGGTTGGGTCATATACTTTATATATAATAACAATTTATTTACAATCACGGGCTATATAAACAGTTGTCCATTGCCTTGTTACAGAAATGTCATGCATGACCATACATTTTGACAAAAACAAAGGAAAACAAATAATTACAAGTAATATCATCATATGTAATATCAAATACTAATATCAAACATCAAATGCAAATTATTTTAGAAATCGCGCTCATAGTTGTGGTAGCAGAGCTGCTAATCCCCCCCCCCCCCCCAAAAAAAAACCGCGTTGATACAACAGTTACATGTAGACAGCGAGCTTAAATAGCATTCCAATAGGACGAAAAGAGTAAACATATAAAACAATAAGTAAGATTCCCATTGCATTAAATATACACGCGCGTTCAACCCTTCATCTGCTGAATATATGCAACAGTTATCATCGCCTTTGGGTTTAGACAAGTATATAAGTGTCGATAAGTCCAAGAGTAGCGATCAATGTAGTCCAATATCAGACTGTGCAGACTGATCATGGTCTACAATGCTCACAATTGTAGTCCAAACTCGTCGCAACCAATACGTTATGTTAAAAATGGTATAACATCGGACAGGGGTTTGCCCAACAATAAATAAAGTTAATTATGCATGGAAAAGGTAAATTAACTTAACCCTTTCCCACAAACAACACATTTGCAGCAGACGACTTTGAAATTATCTAAGCAAAATCACAGAAAATCACTAAAAATGTTGGTATAATCACTGAAAAAAAAGATTTAAAACATTATGGCAAAAGGAGAAATTGCTCGTTTTGAGCAATTTCTCCTTTTGTCAGAATGTTTTCAAAAGTCGTCTGCTGAAAAAGCGTCAGAAAGCGTCTTTATGTGGAAATGGGTAAAGGAATCATTGAATAAGGGTAAGACAATAGCAATAAATCGCTTTTAAAGATGCTTAAACCAAATCATACGTATCATAACTACAATACTGTTAGTACATTACTATATACGGAATTAATTGTTTATCGTTGTCAACAAATGTTGTACTTTTACATACAGAATGACTAATTGCTTATCGAGCACGGAGAGGGCTTTCTAAATTGGTCATCAAGTAGCCGCGTGCTACATTTTGTTTATTGTTTTCACTGACACATAGATATACCTTAACCCTTTATTACATACAGACGACTTTTAACACACACGATTTTTAAATATAATGAGAATATCATTTCTCAATTTTCCACAATGTTTCTTGCTCTATTGTAAAACACTTAAGCTTCTGAAGATTTTCATAAATTCCCATTTTAACAATGATTTCAACTGTATTCGATAATTATATTTTGATAGATAATTTCATATGTTTCTCAATTATTATTTTTAAAAGCCGTCTGCTGCAGATTTGTTTTTTCCAGCAGACGATTTCCATCTTGAAAGGAGACATAAGTGGAACAGTTGCACAGTTTACATTTCCGGCAAATGTTTTATTTTAAGTGATGTTCTTTTTTAACTTTCATTTTCAATTCGGAGACGTTTTTGAAATGATGTTGTAATTTCTGTCTCTTAGCTGTTTAAACTCGTATATGCGGTATACACGATTTGTTGTGGGCGTAATGGTTATGGGGGATTCTGTGGTTCGTTCCCTATAGTCATGTTATGTCAAAGATGTATAATAGCAGATAGGACGTCCCTCCTTTGCGTAAACCGAGCTTTAAATAGCTCAGTCGGTAGCGACGCGGACAGTCAAGCCAGGGGTTGTGAGTTCGAATCCCAGTTCGGCCACTATTCTTTCTGACATTTGGTATAAGTCAATGAGACAAGCGTCATTCGTCTTACAATAATAGGCAAACAGTATATGTGGAAAAGCAGCAGGTTTCTTGGAAAATTGTTGTGTGGATTACTGGTATAGGGAAGCCAGGGAACACATGAGTAGGTGAACTGGCCGCCGTGATATGAATGCAAAATTGTTGAAAACGGCATTAAACCCCAATCAATCAATTAATAAATCATCTCAGTAAAGGATACACAGGATAGTTCCACGGTTGGCCAGACACCGATGACAAATGAGCCGTCCTGCGAGAAAACCAACATTATGGCATCTGCGTAATGTATCGACCAGATCAGCTGTCCACACAGATTGATCCGGGTCGATAATTCCGTCTCAGGGGGATAGAGGTAGTAATGATTCCTGAAATTATTAACACAAGCGATCGCCATGAAAGTGTTTTTTAACGTTTAAAAACAATCCTTAAACAAAACAGTAAAAGGGTTTTCGTTTTAAACAGGCTAGATACACAATGTAATACCCCTATTTGACATTTTAAACAGGCTAGATACACAATGTAATACCCCTATTTGACATTTCAAACAGGCTAGATACACAATGTAATACCCCTATTTGACATTTCAAACAGGCTAGATACACAATGTAATACCTCTATTTGACATTTCCCAGACGAATATGAAAATATTCCAAACATATGGAAACTCTCTTTGAGATGAAAGTATAATCTTTGAAAATAAGTTAAAAACAATGTAACAAAAGGAAAGCAAAACTCGTTTTGAGGCATTTCTCCTTTTTGCCAGGATGATTTTGAAAGTCGTCTGCTGCTGATGCGACAAAATGTGTCGTTACATTGGAAAGGGTGGGTTTGAGTTGTCCGACATGGTGTAGTGACCTGTATAACGACTGACTTAATGTTTTAAAATGACCCAGATATGGATCACACTATAATTGAGCCGTTCCACGAGAAAACCAACATTGTGGAATCTGCGTAAAGAATCAACCCGGATCAGGCTAAGCATGCCACGCAGGCTAACATGGAAAACACTTTTCGTCTCCTGCGGATTTTCTTATTCAGGAAACATTGCTTTATACCTCTATCACCCGAGACAGAATGTGTCGGCCTAGATTAGACTGTGCGGAATATGCAGGCCGATCTTGGTCAATGCATTACGCAGAGTCCCTTATATTGGTTGTTCTCTCGCGGAACGGCTCAAATGAATGTATATGTCATTCGTATGACGATAGCCAATGATTGGAGTTTCAGGCTGCTCCGATTCTTCGCTGGTACCAAAGACCCGACAGTCGACTTTTGGCGTGGCATGGCTCAATGACATGCCCCATTCCCACATGCTGAAGACGACTTAGAAATATACGCCAAAACGCATTGAACGTATCTTTAAATGAAAAAAATGTAAACGCTTTGAAAACAATTGAAAACATAGTGGTAAAACGAGAAATTTCTTTTCGAGAGCAATATTTTTCCATTTTGTTAACATTTTTCGAAAGTCGTACACTGCATGCGCGTCAACAAGTGTCTGTGAAAGGTTTACTATATCACACATAATAGACGTCGTGATATATCTGAAATATCTGCGCGTCAACATGTGTCTGTGAAAGGTTTACTATATCACACATAATAGACGTCGTGATATATCTGAAATATCTGCGCGTCAACAAGTGTCTGTGAAAGGTTTACTATATCACACATAATAGACGCCGTGATATATCTGAAATATCTGCGCGTCAACAAGTGTCTGTGAAAGGTTTACTATATCACACATAACAGACGTCGTGATATATCTGAAATAGTTTTGAAAGCGGCGTTAAACTCACTCCACACGACTGAGCCATCCCTGTAGTTTGTTTTGATTTCTCCATGTATTTTGATTGGTCCTATGAAGTACGTCATCAAATGAGGCTGTCCATGCAAAAATGTGCAACCAGGTATTTATGAACAGGAAAGACCCAGACTAGCATACACATGTAGATCAACACTATAACTTGCTTTAAAATGTTGTTGTGCTTTGTCGCAAATGATAGGGTTTGTATATTCAATCGAAACTTAACAGATGAACAAACTGATCTGAACCTACCACCAATGTCAAGTTGTATACTTTTGTAAGGACACAGTCTCAACATGTTGGAGGTGAACTTAGAGTGAATCGGAGATAGGTCTGGTACAACGTCAATTACAGCAAGCGATCATTGAAGAACGTATTTCAATTTTAATGGTATGTTTTCGTTTTAATGGTATGTTTTCGTTTGAATGGTATTTTATACTGCTTTCGACAATAAGTTCAGTTATACCACGGCGTTTCCTGGGTAATTTACCAATAATACCTGTTTATTCATCATGACATCCTTTGATTCAACAGTAGTATTGCTTTTTCCAAAAGCTTCGATAGTAAATGTGCGAACCAACAATAAACATCATTTGTTGTAATAATGTCCCCGATCGGGGATTGCTCCCATGTCTTAATCGCTCGATTCAGAGGCTCTAACAACTACCAACTGAGTAGGGTTAAACAGGTTTGTTTCAGACAAAAGTAGAAGAATGTGCACAATACAAACATAATATGCCCACGAGAAACCCAACATTGTGGACTCTGCGTTTAGTTTCGACCAGGATCAGCCTAAGCAAGCCCACATGCTTGCCCAGATAGAGACTTTTCGCCTCCTGTGTATTTTCTGTTTCAGGAATCATTACTCAATACCTCTTTTTCCCTAAGACGGAATGTGTCGGACTGATCTGACTGATCTGGCTCGATACATTACTCAGAGTCGATAATGCCCGGACCAGTCTGTGCAGACTGATCTGACTGATCTGGCTCGATACATTACTCAGAGTCGATACTGTTGTATTGTTCGCGGGACGGCTCATATCTTCTTTAATTGTAGACTGCGTTGATTTATTTCACGTTTTATATGTAATCCGTAGCCTACGTAACGGTTTCCTCAGGCCAAATTAAGTGTACATCAAACTTGTTTACATGTTTATGGTAAGCCCGAAGGAATAAGAAATCTGATCTTGATTTGCAGTAGTCTTGTTTGTTTTTGTTTTTTAAATGCTAAGGATAGCCTTATAAGATTGACAGCTTGATCCCGATGGAGCTGCCTTTGTTTTGTATATGGGTATTACGCCGCTTTCAACATATAAGGGCATATCGCGACGGACGGGGAAGATTGATATCGGTGCCCCATCTTATATAAAGTAAAAAATGTATGAAACCAACATCACCCCACCTGCCGGAAGTGCATTGTCTACAATCGTTCAGATAAGGCGACTGCACATTGTACGTAAGTCAGCAGAATCTTTTCATTAATTGATTTGTTTGTGTTTAATGCTGCTTTTTTCAGTTATATCACGGCGTTGCAAAAGCTTCTGAGTGACGATGCGTAAAGAAAATAGATATTATAGTCTTTAAAACTGTTCAAATGTTGTCTTGAAAGATTAGAATCTTAATTCTAGGATAAAATTAGAGTGATAACTTCACTTTCTAGTTCCATAAACATCTAAATATTGATCGCTTATTACTTCATCTTTTACTGCGAAGATATACCCAGTAAATCAATTGTGTACATTTTCATGGCTTTCAATTGACATTTCTTCAACATTTACTGCCAAATTAGGTTTGAACTTCTTATTACCTACGTTTTCACTTTAAGCAATATTTTCAGAAGTTTCAACAATTTAAAACAAAATCTGGAGTTCACTACCTCTAAGACTGTTTCTAAAATGATTGATTGAATGATTGATTGATTGATTGGGGTTTAACGCCGTTTTTAACAATTTCTCAGTCATATCACGGCGGCCAGTTCACCTACTCATCTGTTTCCTGGTTTTCTCACACCTGTACTCCACACAACAATCTTCCCAAGCAATTCTAAAATGATACTATCACATTATATGCATTGGGTTATTAATCACCAACTACGCATAGTGTAGAAGAAGTTAAACCTTCACATTCGTGCAGTCTATTCTTGGTATACATTCTTAGCTTTTTTGTTCACTAAGTTATTTTTGTTAACAAATGCTTCTCCATAAGTATTCAAGGACGGGTAAAATTGAGTGACTTCACTGTTAGCAGGGTTTAAGTTGAAAAACACCTTGGTCAATCCTAGATATATATATATAATATTAGCCCCTGCACCGGACACGGTACCAGTTGATAGTTATACTTAGATAATCATATACATCCGTACAATATGATCAAGATCTACACTGTCCATATAAGTGTAACGTTCTGATAAGACTGAGCTGGGGGACAATATGTTCTGTGTATACACATTTTAGAAATGCTAATTTGTACGTTTTCTCATAAACTGCCCCATTTATCCTGGTTAACCCGTTATCACATACAACAAGTATGCAGCAGGCGAGACTATTAAATGATCGAATAAAAAATATAGAAAGTCTCTATAAATGATAGTACGATTAGTGAAAAGAGTTGAAATCATTGTGGTAAATGGAAACATTGCTCATTATGAACAATATCTCCATTTGCCAGAATGATTTCAGAGATCGTCTGCGTCAGAAAGCGTCTATAAGTAGGAAAGGGTTAAAGTAATTGTGACCATCTTTTGTGTGACTATTGTAGCACGTCTACAGTATCGGTTAAACTTATCGATACTCAAATTTACGACGTGACCTTATTCGTGTGTGGTTTGATTTTAGATCTACTCTTACTTACCCTTTTCCACATGAAGACGCCTATGCAATATACGGCACTTGAATAATATGTGACATAAGGAGATATTACTCATACAATGTCTCACTCTGCCACAAGGTATTCAACTTAATTTTAAGAAAGTTGTCTTTGATTTGTAAAGAATTATCATAATTTTGCCTAAATACTTTCAAAGTAGTCTGTTGCAGATTTGTTGCATGCGAGAAAGGGTTCATCTACTAAAATAGGGAGGGGGAGTTTAACATTCCGTGTCACTGTGAGTCAACGTATGTCGCAAGTATCGTACCATTTTAGCTAAAAATACCAATGATTCGTGTTTAATGAGTTGTTTGTGTAATATTTAATTTAAAAAGGGTATATCATTATCATCATGTTCTGTTTACGCTGTCCTTCGACTGTTTGATTGTCCCCTCTATGACAGTTTGTCTGTGCGTGTGTCTGTGCGTAACATTGCCCAACTTTAGCCAATAAATCCCTCGATCCCTGTACAAATATGATGTCCAGCCAATGAAACCCGCTCTAATAAACCTTTCCTCGATCCCAGTACCAATATGATGTCCAGCCAATAAAAACCGCTCTTACACACCTTTCCTCGATCCCAGTACCAATATGATGTCCAGCCAAAAAAAAAACGCTCTTACACTCCTTTCCTCGATCCCAGTACAAATATGATGTCCATCCAATAAAAAACGCTCTTACACACCTTTGCTTGATCCCAGTACAAATATGATGTCCAGCCAATAAAAAACGCTCTTACAAACCTTTCCTCGTTACTATTATCAATTTGATGTCATTGTCCTAACATGCTTGCCATTAGTATTAAACGATACATTTAATACATGTGTATGTCTACCATGAAAGGGCAGCGGGAACTCATCCATTAATACAATCTAAATAGTTCCAAGCTCGGTTGACTCCATTGCTCATTCAACAAAAGGACAAGGTGAAACCAGACATTGAATGAAACCAAACAAATATATGTGGGCGGGTTTGGTCTTTATAATACAATATCAGGGTTAAAGTCTTGAATTACACGTGTTTCATTTCTGATGGCTTGAATATGCTTTGAAAAGAAAACAGAGAAGTTCGGAAATATTCTCATCTCGTTGGGTACTGGTCACTATTTAGGTGGTCTTGGGGGGGGGGGGGGGG
>JAUELF010235732.1:1697-13079 GCA_031471495.1 Clinocardium nuttallii
CGTAGTGAGTCTCTTATCAACACTATTGATGTTCTACAATACGTAGTGAGTCTCTTATCAACACTATTGATGTTCTACAATACGTAGTGAGTCTCTTATCAACACTATTGATGTTCTATAATACGTAGTGAGTCTCTTATCAACACTATTGATGTTCTACAATACGTAGTGAGTCTCTTATCACACGAATATGCTAATGCAAGGTGAACCTGTTCATTTCTTTTGAAGTAAAAAACAATGTATTAGTATTTTATTTAGGATACTGAGCGTGAAACATTGTGAAACATCGGGTTCATTTTTCTAAAAGTCAGCATATTTATTTTAAAACATCTGCTCTGAAGATAGTATGTTGCAGAGGCATCAAAAACTGGCTGAAATTCATTCGGATTTTTATTTTACATTTTATTCACCTGTGAAAATGAAATGAAACACTGCGATCCAAATTAGAGCGTTGAACTGGATAGATAGATGCTCAGTGTCCTATTCATTACGTCTGAATAAACTGTATAATGTGAAAAATGAAACTGGAATGTATTTTTAAACTTACTTTAATGAACATGTATGGTTTTGTGATGAGATAACTTATTTCCCATCAAGTCTAAATGAGTGTTGAAGTGTGAACCCCAACCGGTTGAGGTATTTGCGACAAGTCAATAGTAAATATTTAAAAAAACAAAAACTTCCGTACAGTATTAACCTTTGGGATCTTCAGCATTGAAGCAGATCTTTTTCCAAACGTGTAAAACTTGCGAACCCTTTCCCTCATATAGACGCTTTCTGCAGCAAACGGCTTTTTGAAAACATAGTGATTTCCACTTTTAGTCATAGGTATCCATTCAATTATGTAGATTTTCTATGTTTTGACAAAATCTGTTCAAAGTCGTCTGCTGCAGATTTGTTGTATGAGGGAAAGGGTTAACTCTTTGAACCATGGAGGCAAAACTGCTGCAGACGACATTTGAAAACATCGTGGAAAAGGGAGAAATGACTCATAAACAGCATTTCTCCTTTTGTAACAATGTTTCCAATTCTATTTGATAATCTTATTTTCATTTGATGAGGTTTTGTTTTTTACTTTTTGCCTAATCATTTTAAATGTTGTCTTTTGCAGATTTTTATGGAAAGGGTTAATGTTGTGGGTTTTCCTGGAGTATAGCTCAAATAACCTTTGTAGATCCACGAGGGTTTTCCTGGAGTATAGCTCAAATAACCTTTGTAGATCCACGAGACTTCTTATTTTAGGTCGATCTATCCTAGTATCTATTGCTAGTTTCAAGTGATATATACTCTTAATCCCTTCACACTTACACTAAATATGGAGTAAACGAAGTTTAAAAGATGAACGCAAATATAGTGGAAAATCTATTTCAGGCAAAAGTTAAATTATTGAAAATACTTAAAAGCATAGTGGCGAAAGTAGAAATTGTTCATCACTAGCAATTTCTTCTTTTACCACAATGATTTAAAAACGTCATCTGCTCCATAAGCGTCTGTAGGTGGGAGAGGGTTAAAACGTGTTATTTATGGCCGAATTTTAACGACGGAAATGGATATCAATAAGTCTATCCGCATACAGGGGTTAACCACACTTTCTGGTCATAAACTATATATCAAAGGGCACGAACACTGTCCTTTATAGGCATTCTAAAAAACATACATTGATAATAAATTTGTTTTTTGGGCAAAACAGAGCCCACGTTTTGAGCTTTCTTTAAAACAGTCTATTATTTCGCCTTTAGGTATTACGGCAGACTTAGTATGACAATACGATAGTTGTGCTTACATTTACTGATTCCTCCTTTTACTTTAATGATTTTAACTGTACATTAAAATCAAACATCTACTTATCTAGATGCCCACTGTTTCTACCTCGAGACCTTTAAGACCAGATAAATCTAGAAATACGATTTGATATAAAGACAGAGAAGGAAGCTTAGTTAAAACAGAAACACAGCTTTTATGAGTAGTCATCTTTTGCCATAATGTTTTGTTAATAGTTCGAATTTTTAGAGGCGATGTTTAACTGGTATGTACAATAGAAAGCGTTAACCTGTGCACGTGGGTATATGGTTACAGTGTCTGTGTGAAAATGAGAGATGAAAGCGAAATGAAAAATATCTCTTTAATTGAACAACCTGTGTAATGGATTTTGATGTAAGAAAATAAGCATGAGAATTATTTAGCGAATGAATGAACGTAGTTTTATGTCACAAGGACAGCTAAGGTTATTTGGCACGTTTACATTAACATGTTTTTAAATTGCAAAAATAAGACACCACCAAATAGTTTATATATGTATTGGCCACAACCCTACTACATGGTATTTAGACACATTGTTCGAACAATGTAGACCAAAGTCAGCCTGGAAATCCGTGCAGTCTAATCCTGACAACAATGTTCGCTCATCATTTATTAAGTTTGTGCAAGGACCACCCTATAATTATCAAGGATGAGCATGCCAGTGTGTAGGGAGTCTGCAGAATGAAAACAATATTCTATGAATTCGCAATTTGTAAACAAAAAAGCTTTTTTATTTATTTATGCTGACTGCAAATCCCTTGACCATTTATTTACCTATATCGGGAATAATATTGACCAATATTCGCCAAACCCTCTTAATATATTTCTTATTCTTGTTCCAAATATACGATCAAATTAATTCCCAATCGGTTAGTTAAACAGCATCTTCGTGTGACACGATGCACTGATCTTGGCCTATAATAACTATTCACCAACCATTCTTTACATAGTTCTTACTTTTTGTTCTAAATACACAATACAGCTCATTCTTGGTTGGCTACACTCCATGTTCGTGCGACATGATGGACTGATCTTGGCCTATATTCACCAACCATGTAAATCTCGAACCGGTTCTGTTGATTCTCGTTTAAAGTTGACCAAGTAATACTTATGGTGGTTAAACGACACTTTTAATAGCCCTTTCACACATACAACACATTTCTGACAACTAAGCAGAGGATGAAATTTTCCAAATTATTGTGGGAACATGAAGAATAATTCATAAATTCTCCTTTTGCCACAACCTTATATATTATTTATACTTATTATAAATAGAGTTTTCATATGCCTGGATGTGTTCAAGGTCGTCTTCTGCGGACGTGTGAAATAGTTATACTATGAAGGGTATTTTCCTCGCCAATGAGGAGTTCATTGCGGATGTGTGAAATAGTTAGAATATGAAGGGTATTTTCCTCGCCAATGAAGAGTTTATTGCGGACGTGTGAAATAGTTAGAATATCAAGGGTATTTTCCTCGCCAATGAAGAGTATACTACGGATGTGTGAAATAGTTGGAATATGAAGGGTATTTTCCTCGCCAATGAAGAGTTCATTGCGGATGTGTGAAATAGTTAGAATATGAAGGGTATTTTCCTCGCCAATGAAGAGTATACTGCGGATGTGTGAAATAGTTAGAATATGAAGGGTATTTTCCTCGCCAATAAAGAGTATACTGCGGATGTGTGAAATAGTTAGAATATGAAGGGTATTTTCCTCATTTTACACATTATAATCTATGTTTCGTGGGTACTCAAAAGAATCGTCTCATAGTTTTTGGAGGTCAATTAAGGAATTTAGAACATGCAAAACGCCCCTTATCTGGAGCTCAGTTGTATATCATGTAATGTTCGCCCTTCCTCCAACTTAGACCCTTTGATCTGCAACGCTTCATCATTATATACTTTTTTTTTTACTCTTCTAAATTAAAAGAAAACCTATAGTTAAAACAATATACTTAATAAATGAAAGTACTTCATTTTTGACATTATTCAATAAGGGAAAGATTTTTAAAAACGACGATGATTTAATTTTGAAACTTGTGTTAACAATTTATACAAATGTGAATTTTAATGAGGTTGAAAGTGTATGATCTTCTCGAGTTAGATATCCTCTTCGAAAACATCAGATGAAATAAATGTAACATATTGAAAACAGAAAAAAAAGTGTAATAAAGAGTCTTGAGCAATTTCACCTTTTCCCAAAGTATTTTCAAAACTGGACTGCTGCAGAGGCGTCTAAAATCAGTCTGTATAAGGTAATGCTATGAGCCATCCCGCGAGAAAACCAACAATATGGCATCTTCGTAATGTATCAACCAGATCAGCCTGAACTGTCCGCACAGACGGATCCGGGCCAACACATTCCGTCTCAGGGGTATAGAGGTATAGAGTAATGATTCCAGAAACAGAAAATACACAAGAGACGAAAAGTGTTCATCCGTGTAAATATGATCAGGATCGACACTTCACGCAGAGTCCACAATGTTGGTTTTCTCGCGAGACGGTTCATAAACTGTATAATGTAAAATTGTAATGATTTACTAGTGAGGGTAATATAAACACCTGTTGTAGTATGATGTAATTACAGAGCTCGTCATATAGCCTTGAAATAGACACTTCTGACATCTGTAAATTACAAGATTACGTGTTTGTTTCAATAGGAGAATGGATCCGACTACTCCATCTTATAGTAGGGGAATAGTGGCGGCATAAGAAAAACAATCATTTGAATGTCCAGGATTTCAAATAGTCTCGGGAAAACTTGAGCGTCTTTTGTTAGGTTTAATAACATTTCTGACATGTTAATTACAAGAGTACGTGTTTGTTTCAATAGAGGAATGGATCCGACTACTTTATCTTATATTTTGGGGAAAGCATAAGAGATCACTCATTATGGAGTAAGAGGTAAATTGGTTGTTGAATTGGTTGTTGAGTCTGCCGGGGGCCTTTTAGACCAGGATTCAAATGTGTCTAAGTGTGAAGAAAAGAGATAAATGGTGCTAGCATCGTCGTCAAAAAATAACATTTGAGCCGTCCTGCGAGAAACCAACATTGTGGACAGTATTGTGCGTGAAGTATCGATCCGGATCAGCCTCAGCATGCCGCGCAGGTGAACCCGGACACTTTTCGCCTCCTGTGGATTTTCTGTTTCAAGAGTCATAACTCTTTACCTCTATGCCCATGAGACGGAATGTGTCGGGCCGGATTAGTCTGTGCTTAACCTTTTCAAATCAGAACTGTTTAGTCCCTTTCTAACATATAACAAATCAGCAGTACTAGTACTAGTACTAGGAAAACCTCTGGTCAAATATAAAATAACCTCCACAATTGAAAGCATGATTTTAAATAGAGTCGAAAACAATGTGTCATAGGTCGTCTGTTTCAGGTGCGTCAGAAAGCGTATGAATGTGGGAAAGGGTTATAAACATTGTTTAGTAAAAGATTATAGGCATTGATATGCGGAGTCCATTAATCATCTTAAACCAAAGCCTCACAAATCACACGTTTTCGAATTACATCACCATTTGAACCAGTGCGTGGGGAAAAGGAACACATTGGCATTTCTAAACAGTGTAAGTTCAGATCCACCTGAGCATCTGTTCCGTTTTATCAGAATCTAAACAATTCAAGAGAAGCTTCTTACAAGTTGCTTGCTATGTGCATAGTGTAGATCTGGATCTACACTGTTCATACACGCAAACGTGTACCTTTTCTCATTGTAGACGCAGGTACCTTGTAGACGCTCATTTAGTATTTTAGCAAAAGCCCCCAATCACATTTTCACACATTTGGTCCGATTTTGCTTTTCTCGTACTTTAATATATCCGAAATATTTCCTTATACATTTCATCTGGGTCTACACTATTCTAACACAAGCAAACGTCTACCGTTTCTCATTGTAGACGCTCATTTAGTATTTAAGCAAATTTAAGCATGTTCACGCATTTTGTCCGATTTTGCTTCTGTCGTACTTAAATGTATCCGAACTATATCCTTATACATTTCATCTGGGTCTACACTGTTCTCACACAAGCAAACGTCTACCGTTTCTCATTGTAGACGCTCATATAGTATTTTAGCAAAAGTAACCAATCACGCATTCGCAAGTTTGGTCCGATTTTGCTTGAATGTATCCGAACTATTTCCTAATGTGTTGCAGTATTTCATCCTCGGTACCCAGGCTATTCATGACATATATGATATCATATATTTTATGAATACCCTGGGTACCGAGGATGCAGCATTTATGTTTGGTATGAAAACAGATAGAGATTTGTTTGAATGGTGTTTTATTTCCATTCAACAGAATTTGAACTATATATATAAATGAGCCGTCCTGCGAGAAAACCCATAGTGTGGACTCTGCGTAAAGTATCGACCCGGATCATGGGGTTATATACTGATCTTTTTCCTTAATTTTTTTTTATCCAACTAGAGCCTATATTGTCTGTGATGTTATTGGTGCCGCGCCAAAATGTTTTCAAAGTATCCTGCTGCATATTTGCTGTATGTGGGAAAGTGTTAAAACAGATTGAAAGGTGACCGTGGACTAGTTCTATTGGATGCTCACGGTTGTTAATTAATGGTTTTTACCCGATGTACTAAATACAATCGTCTGCTTGGGGAAACATCCGAGAACAACGTAGAAGCATTTCAGTTTTAGCTCTTGGTAATGAAACGTCTGACAAAATAACTACAAGTGAAACCCTATAGTTGAATGCTAGAAGTGAAACCCTATAGTTGTATTGCATACCCATCTTTCTGTGGCCAGGTTTTACGTGTACACTGGACTCACTATAACTCGAACATGGAATAATTCAATTCGAAAAAGATTCATGGACTGGACATAGGGTATTTTTTTAAACATAGTAGCAGCAGTTCTGGTGGTCAGCCGATCAACCGGAACTGTTGATGAGAATCATTAGCTTTATATTTTAATGATTTTGCTTCTATTAGCCCAACATCATGTACTTGTATTTCACTACATAGCTAGGATATTGTTTAGAATACATTAAATTTACCATTGGCGAATCATCTATCCCAAACAACAATTAGATAGTTGATGGAGGTGACAAGACCGAACAAGTCCTCATTATCTACAACGTTTTCAAATTGTATTCATGTGATGTTTTTAAAGTATATGGCTGTAATACAGTCGCAAACAACAACACACATTTAAATTATCCTAATGCACATTTACTATCTCTATTTTCAGTGGATTTATGCCAGCAGAGAAAATGTCCTAAATTCAAGGTATGTTTGCTCAATGTGCAGGGTCTGCCAATATGCACGTGCCCGAGCCCGCACGTGTGTAACAAACGACGCGGTAAAAGGGCCAATCAACTCTTAGAGCTGGAGATATGTGGATCGGATGGGAACACCTACCCTTCGAAATGTCATTTAAGACTGGCTAACTGTAACAGCCTGAAACGTATTAAACGTGTCGACTTGGGCCCGTGTAGGAAGACGGACAATGACTTCGGCGTTGTGGACAATATCGGTATTGGGGACTTGGACAGCAGACCTCTGGTAGAACCGACACTGACCAAGAAGGAAGAACGAGCTCGGTTGAAGGCTTTGAAGAAAGCGAAGAGGAAGAAAATGAAGAAACGTAAGCGAAAGAATAGGCGTTTGAGAAAGAAGGAGAAACTGGAACGAAAACAGAGAGAAAAGAACAGAAAACGAAGCAAACGTCGAAACAATGTGTTTAATCCGTACTCGAGCCATTACGACTTTTTACTAAGAAAACATACAAACTGGGGTCATAATCAAGTTAGAAAAAGCCGCATTTAAACTACGCCATCTTGGCTTGAATTGTTAGGTCAAACGGGAACAAGACTGTCTATACAGTTTGTAGAAGGAACATTTAAGCTGCTATCCGGTTTAACCAATCTATAGGTAGATGCGACCAGCGTAGATCCAGCGCAACATACTCATTCGTGCAGTTTGATCTGAATCTGAAATGTAATTTACAAAGAAAAAAACACCATTTTTTATACAATTTTGAAAATCGAGACAAATTGGGTCAACGTGCTTATCATATTGACGTCGTTTCCAAAAACAAACAGACAAACAGTGTTAGTTTGGATCAGTTAACATTGATGCCCGACACTTGTAACAAATACCCCAAAGGTCTGGGGTTTTCTGTACAACAGCTCATTTGAGCTATGCACAAAGAAAAGCAAACTTAAGTTTTTAATGTCAAATGTAGGATTCGATAGGATTGACCTTACTCACGCTAGCTGATCCAAATGCACAATTCTTATCTGATTGGCGAACATTCCAGTAGCATACCGAACTAGATGGGCGCGCAGATTGATCTGGATCTACAATGGCCTCACATGCTCTCGGGTGGTTTTCCTTAGCCTCGTTTGTTTCATAGATATAGAAATGCGTCGGCTTTTATTTCTATTTGTGTGTTGGTGAATTATAAGAGATGATATTAGATATCCTTTTTTCATATTGTTTTTATTTTAATTTTCATGAACCCTCTCCCAAATACAAGATTCGGCACACGACTTTTGGAAACATGAATGAAAAACTATGGACAGTATCTATAAATAAAGGTTCAGTTATTGAACGGATTTGAAAACATTGTGACGACAGGAAAAACTATGGACAATATCTATAAATAAAGGTTCAGTTATTGAACGGATTTGAAAACATTGTGACAAAAGGAAAAACTATGGACAGTATCTATAAATAAAGGTTCAGTTATTGAACGGATTTGAAAACATTGTGACAAAAGGAAAAACTGGTAATTATTAATAATTTCTCATTTGTACAGACTCCATTCAAATGTCGTGTGCTTCAGAATGCCTCTATATCTGGGAATGGGTTAAGCATTACATTACAGAATATGCAGTAGTTTTTAGATAAATACGTACATGTTGTGTGTTACGATGTTTAGTGCCAGTAGAGTGGGACATTGATGCCACGGTGGAAAGACGACATCCGGGTCCTTGTGAACAGTCGAATTGAGATCAATCGGTGCCATTGCACGGTATGATCCGGGCTCGTTGTGAGACTCTGTATAATTGTTTATTGATTCAGGAGAGTTTTTCTCTGTTCGCTTGTGGGAAGATAGGACCCATTTCGCCCGTCGATGATAGAGGTCGGAAGATACAGATGCTGCTAATGTTAATAGATCATGGCATTTCTTAATTTAATTGTATATATTTTAAACTTCACTTTACCAAAACTGTGTTAGTGGTTAGGCTTGCCGCAGCAGGCATGCAGTGTTTTTTTAAATTGGCATTTCATCATATATTTGTCTTTTTTCTAGTGGAGTCACCTATGTTAGGCAGCCACTTTTTCTAAGTTTTCCCCTGACTGATTGCTTCTTCAGACAGGTCTGATTATGTTTTTAAGCTTTTGCCACTTGAAGACGTTTCTATGCATCTGCACGTCTTTGGAAACATTGTGGCAAAATCTGAAATTGCTTATTATACCACAATGTTTTCAACTCTACTCAATAATTGTACTTTCATTATGGAGTAGTTTCATGGTTTTATGTCGATGTTCTCTAAGTAGACTTGTCGCATGTGGGAAAGGGTGGAGAATGTCAGATTAAATGTTTATCTGGAGCTACGTGTCCCTACCATAACCTTATCGGGTCAGATATGCACCAATAATGCCTGCGCCTGTTGGACATGGTGTAACAAGGAAAAGGCTATAGAAACAACATAAACCCTTTTGTGGATCGAATTCGTTATCCTTTAAATTACAGTAGTAGTTTGCTGAAGATTTAAAGTCCCATTCTCACTGTCCCGGTTCTGGTCCCTGTATCTCCAAGTTAAAAATAATCGGTAAACCGGGATGATCCGGGAAATACCGAAAAATAACTTGCATTCTCACATTCCAGCCGTTGCCCCGGAGTGTCCTCGGATGTCCCCGTTTGATCACGGATTGCACCGGTTAGTTCCGGTTTGGCACGGTTCATTTACAGTGTCGCGCCGGCGTGTTCCTCCCGGTATTACCCGGTGTGATGCAGGTCGTGTCCCGGTGGCCGTCAGTCAAACCCGGTATAAACCCGGCCTTGTGCCGATGGAGCCCCAATGGCACATTAATGGCTCCCGTTGGTCTACCGTGCGTGGAGTACTCCCGACCACCCTAGATTACAACGGTATATAACGTTAGAGCCACGGTAGAGACCCGGTTCTGCAAGGGCGTATATCGGATTATCCCGAACGGTGTCGCCGTAGTTGTCTTTTCAGTTTGATAAGGTTTGACGAGGTGTCTCCCGACCCATCATACGGGACGTACCGGGGAGTCAATCCAGGACAGTGAGACTAGGGGTTTAAGAAAACTCAATTGTATTTTTATTAATTTAGTATATATGCGATAGCGATATAAGGTGAGGCAACCTATCTAGGCGTCATTCATATTGTACTTCTTTACTCTAGTTCGCCGGGTAATAGACTACGTTAACTGATGTCCTGCAGTTGTCTCCCTTGTGTCAGATATACAAAAAAGAATAACGCCACCCTGACATTTATTCAGTAACGACATAATTAAGCCAGCACCTCTACGCAGTCGGATCCGGATCTTTAAAGTTCAAAGTTTGATAACATGTCGTTCAACAGCTGCCGACTTAACGTTTGAGGTTTGATGAAGGCTCATACAACCTCATATGGATCGTCGTTCCTTATAAAACATCCGAAAGCACTGTTTCGTGTATTGTAATTGAGCATTGTGGACTCTTCGTAAGGTATCGACCCGTATCAGCCTAAGCATGCCGCGCAGGTTTTTACCCGGATAGACACCTTTCGCCTCATGTGGATTTTCTGTTTCAGGAACTCTATCCCATTGAGACGGAATGTACTTGCCCGGATCAGTATATGCGGACTGCGCAGGCTGATCTGGGTCGATACATTACGCAGAGGCCATACTGTTGGTTTTATCGCGGGACGGCTCATATGTCTTCTCTAGGTGTGTTGCCTTCATTAATACGGTGATACATAGGTATCACTTTTCCGTGGTCCGTCCGTCTGTCCGTCTGTCCAATAAGCTTTCACGTAATGATTGATTGCCAGGGGTCACACATTTTACTTCGAACACTTTTTGTTTAGTTTATCATATTTTATGAGCCACGTCATGCAAAAACAACCACTGAGAAATCTCGCTTTTCCGCTGTGTCGTTTTTTATAAGATATTTTAACGTACCTTAAAATACTATCTGTACATGACACAGAAAATACGAGGTTAAACTATTGAACGCATTTTGACGCATTTAGGACCAGACGATATTTGAAAACGAGTGTCACAATGTTTACCTCTATTCTATAAATAATGTTTCATAACAGATATTTCCATTTATTCAAACCAAATGTTTTCAAAGCCTCCTGCTGCAGATAAGTTGTAGGCCTATGTTGGAAGAGGTTAAATTCACGTACAGCAGGATTACTTGTTAATGAAAACGATTTAAAGAATTAGTTTTGCATTGCGTGGCTACCCTGTGTACATTATTGATGTATCTCTTGTCAATCGTGATGTGTACTTGAGTTGTAAATGATTTGTATCCAATAAAGATACCCCATCCACCATTTAGAGTCGTGTTTTTCATGTTTGGGTGAATATACCGG
>JAUELF010235752.1:0-13076 GCA_031471495.1 Clinocardium nuttallii
AGACGATTTACACGATGACGTTGTGTTAAAACGCACCCGACGTAAGGACGTCGTCTGTGTAAACCGTTCTCCCGCAGACGATTACGAACAGTTTGCCCACTAATTCGGTTATTTCTTTTTTTGTTCAGTATATATTGATTTTTTTATAAATGATAGTATAATCAAGTTGAAACCATTGCAGCAAAAGCAGAAATTGTTCATGATGACATTTCTCCTTTTGCCACATTTACTTTAAAAGACCCCTACTGCACATGTGTCAATATGCGTTCGTTTATAGGATACGCGAATCGAATATATTCGAAAACGCTCCTGTGTGCAACCTTTTTTGCTGCATTTGTTGTACTTGTTAATTGTTGTGATCGGTAAATCATTCTTCGTGTTCTACAGTTAGCCCTTTACTTGCAGCACTATGAGTGCTTCAATTATAATGTATTTACGAGTCCTACCGTCATTATTAAATAAACTTAAAATCAGCATCTGGTTAAGCATATTTTAAGCAGTTTTCTACTTTAAAATATGGCCAAGAATTTAAATCCATGAACAGATGATGACAGGTACAACACATAATCGACTTGCCCTTCTTCATTATGTACTTCCAATGAACTAATGTCATAATTTATGGAACTATACATTTGAGCCGTTCCACGAGAAAACTACCATTACAGGATCTGCGAAATGTATCAACCCAGATCAGCCTGTGCATACTACGCAGGCTAATCCGGAACAACACATTTCTCCGCAGGGGAATAGAGGTATAAAGTAATGACTCCTGAAGCAGAAAATCCACAGGAGGCGAAAAGTGTTTGTCCAGGTTAGCCTGCACGGAATGCTAGGTCTGGTCCGGATCCATACTGTTGATTTTCTTGCGGGACGGCTCATTTGTGACGAGTCAAACTATCCATATTTCTATCATTTCTGACGTTTTCCTTTTGGGTATATATTCATCAAATGCGTTACGATAATACAATGACGTCATAGTACAGAAATTGAGATGTGTAACTTCTGGTTAGTCAGTTAAACCTAAAAATAGACAACAAGTGTAATTACACGCGCAATAACGTGTCTTCATTCCTTTATCCAGGACGTGTTATCAAATTTAATTAATTCCCCTATGACAATCTTCATTTCGATACTGCAACAAAAATCCTCCCTGGACACAATTGTTGGATAAATGGCATAGCAAAATTCATACACATTACCTTCGCCGGCTACGCCGTGTATTTGTTTACTCATAAAAGTATATTCTGTTTCGATATTTACTTTTCACCAAAACGTTCAGGGCCATTCACACTTATTCAGAATCAGCAGGAAAAAACCCCAGAACCGGTCGGAAAAAAACCATAAATAACATTTGTGCGATGTACGGAAAGTCAAATTTGCCAAAATTCTTATGGCTATTTAAAATGCTGTGCGAATACTTAGAATGCAGTTCGAACCGCTCTTGAATGCAGCTAGAATGTAGTTGGAACATAGTAGGAATATTAAGAATGCTGTTAGAATCCAGTCAACATATTAAGAATCCAATTAAACTGCCGTACGAATACGGTTGGATTGTTGCCCGAATACCGCCCAAAGTCATGCGACTCCTACATACCAACAAAGTTATAGCCGTTGGCCGCGTTTTTATACGAATGTATAAAGAGGATTACAGTTTGGGTTCTCCTTCGAATTCGATCAAAATGTGTTGGATGCGGTCTGAATGCCGTAAGCCTAAACTTCTTTAAAAGCATTTGCGATGCTTAATCTGAGCCTCATGCACCACACAAGTACGTATGGAAAACGCCTCTAAAGAACATCAATAAATCTCCTAACGTAATAATAATTCAATATAAACAAATGACAGCCTCTGACATTATCATATCCATTCTATATGCAAACGCTTGTTCATGGATACTTACATTATTCATATGAAAAAAGCTAACCTCTGACAATGTAGTATCCATTTCCGTACCAGATATTATTTCATGGTTAAACAATGTATATAATATTTACATAAAATAATAAAACATCTAACAATGCAATATCCATCCATGCTGACACTATTTAGTGGATATATATGATATCCATATCAAATAAGCTAACCTCTGACATTGTAATATCCATTATAGTACAATGTAGTCATTACTTCGTGAATACTATTCATATCAAATAACTTAACCTCCGACAATATTAAACACTGATTCGTGAATAAATATGATATTTATATCAAACAAGACAACCTCTTGACATTGTAAAATATATTCTAGAAAAATGCAAACGCTATTGTATGTATAAATAAATTATATTCATATGAAATAAGTTAGCCTCTGACAATGTTATATCCCCTCTAGTACGTTGTGGACACTATTTGATTGATATATGAAATATTTACATAAAATAAGACAACTTCTTACAATGTGGATACTTTTTCATGGATAGTAATATTATAATATATTTATATAAAATAAGCTAAACTCTGACAATGTACTACCAAGTCTAGTAACTGAGATCACTTAATACGTACCATAATTGGAATATGCATGCTGTTAAATAATATATTTTATTTAAGTAACACTGTTCCTTTGATTGAATGTACAAATAAACGGCATGTCAAATGAAATAAAGATAAACCCTCCTCGATTTTCATCTTTTATTGTGGAGTTTTATGTATATATATATTATAATTATTTATTGTCTTTATTAGTAAATGTACTTAAACCTGTTTATCATTTTACTGATATTCCAGAAACACCGCCTCAATATTTGACGAATATACTATGTCCGCATTAGTAGTTTACATATGGCAAGGTGATGGAGAAAGTGCTGATAACATTGGACACGCTTCGTTGCAGCTGATTAATGGTACAAATATAAGCTGGTTTCCATCAAATGGTTTGGGGGTAGGAAGATGTAAAGCTGCCAGAAACTAAGGAATAAAAAATGTGTCGCCTATGCAATGGAGTCTTTGGCTTTCTCTGAACTAAAAATAAGCGAATGGTGGACGCGTTTCAAGAAAGAAAATACAGAATGGATCCACGGCGAGCGAAACGGTCCGTTAGTTTTGTTTGTTGCTCTTTTAGCAGGCAATGCCAAGATGGGAAACTTGAGAATGCGCAATACTTTGACGCCAACTGCTCTAGAAACGGCACTGAAGGAGTTTAATATGTCTGGATTAGTAGCTTACATATGGCGAGAAGGAGGTAAAGAAATTGGACACGCTTCCTTGCAGCTGACTGATGGTACCTATATAAGCTGGTTTCCATCATATCGGTCGGAAAAAAGATGTAAAGCTGTCCAAAACGCGACATTCGAGCAAGATGTAAAGAACCTCAGGAATGTACAAGTTGTCGCGTATAAAATGGAGCCTGAGACTTTCTCTGAAAGAAGAATTGATGAATGGTGGAGGCTATTCCAGAAAGAAAATACAGAATGGATTCACCTCGAGCGAAATGGTCCGTTAGTTGTCTTTGAGGCTCTTTATGCAGGCAATGCCAAGATGGAAATTTTGAAAAAGCATATGGTTCGCCATGGAGTGCTTAATACGTTGACACCAACTGGTTTGGAAACGGCACTGAAGGAGTTTAATATGTCTGGATTAGTAGCTTACATATGGCGAGAAAAAGGTAATGCAATTGGACATGCTTCATTGCAGCTTACTGATGGTACCTATATAAGTTGGTTTCCATCAAAACCTCTGGAAGAAACATGTTTAGCTGCCAAAAACGTGACATTCGAGACAGATGTAAAGAACCTAAGGAATGTACAAGTTGTCGCCTATAAAATGGAGCCTGGGCCTGAGACTTTCTCTGAACGAAGGATTAATGAATGGTGGCGGCTATTCCAGAAAGAAAATAAAGACTGGATCCACCTTGAGCGAAATGGTCCGTTAGTTGTCTTTGAGGCTCTTTATGCAGGCAATATCAAGATGGAGAAGTTGAAAAAGTATATGGGGCGCAAAGGAGAGCTTAATACGTTGACAGCAATTGGTTTGGAAACTGCACTGAAGGAATTTTTAGCTCACGGGTGTCACTAGATGGATCGATTCGGTCTAGTTATCACACCAGCATATTCCTTTTCGGCTCTAATGATTTATATGCCGATCACAGCTGTTCAAACCTGCTATTAATAGTTAAAAGTAAGCATCGAAAAACTTTCGGTAATTAGGATACTTCAAAGGTATCTATGATGATGGATTCAGTAATCATTTAGTAATTGCATTGTTTAAGAATGTACGTTAGTAACAACGTAATTGTATTTATGTAAATACCTAATTAAAAAGAAAAGGAAAGCACAACAAACAAAGACATGCTAGCAGCAAATAGCGATATAAAGCAATGGTATATGAGAAAACGTATCAAATCAAGCATGTTCATGTGTTACGGTTTGTTATGAGTTAACTTTTTACGAATGGAACAGCCGTATGTATATGCCGATGTAAATATTTAGTGCACATGTGCGTAATATGGCGGTCATGGAATTAACTCCAACCCACACCACCCCAAGAATAAAGAATAATGTCTGTTGTTGTCTAAACGATTTGTATTGTTTAAGGGTTGGCGGAATCCTCAATTCATATTGCTGATGTACACGTTTGATATGTGAATATGAGAAGGAAAAGGTAAGCGGATACGATATCTGAAGCAGATAAAGTAAACAATGAGAAGCGGCAATAAAAAATGACGGCTACAAATATGAAAATCATTTCGAATCTACCTACACCCAGGTAACCAATCATATACTTTACCTGCAATGTTCCAGTACCTACGGACGTATATGGGCCCAAACCCAGTAGCACCCCTTTATTCCAAACCAGTACCTCCATACACACAAGGGAACAATTACAATGATGCGCTTCATATCATGTTGTCCCGTCTCGAAGGCCTTGATATACGTTTGGAGAAAATTCATACACATTTCGGCTAGCTCGATGCAATTAAGACCAAAACGAACACTATAACTACAATACTTGACTCCATGGCCAAGACAATTGAACAAGTCAGACTTTTAATAAGCAAGCAGTGTGACCGTGCATCCAGTCACATAATGCAAAAATCCGATAGCGTTAAAGAGCTAGAAATTAAAATCTCGAAGATGGAGAGAGAAACGTCTAAACTATCAAAGGAAAAGGAGTCTCGATAAGAAGACAGCATCGATATAGAATGCAGATCCACGAGGGATAACTGGATCTTCTTTGGTACAACCGAGTCAACCGGAATAACGATTACGAACAATGATTCTAGACTAGTTTTTATATAAACAATCCCTCGGGTTCTAACGGCATCGGTGAAAACTTTGAACAGAAAGTATTCGATTTCTGTGAGAACATTTTGAGAATGGGCGGATGGGTCACCGATAAAGTCAGACCAATCAAGAAAACGAAATCCAAAAAGAAAGTGAAATATTCTTTGAAATATATCGACATTCGTCGCACGGCCTATGTAGTATCAAAACAGTTCCAGCGGAGATACGAGAAAGGAGAAATTCTTTGTTTCCTGTCATGAAAGAGGCGCGCGACAAAGGGAAATGACGTGTTTAGTGCCCGACAAGTTATATATAAATAAGAAACTTTATACCCAGATAGGCCCTGAGTACTGGGTCTGAGGAACTGTAATCGTGACTCTGATTCGTTCGGTGTTATCCATAGTAACGATATTTGGTCTTTCTCAGTGAAACCTTGCAAAACCATAACAATTTATTCAGTTTAGATTGTTTCTATAAGAAATATATGGCATAACACTTGGGGAAAAATAATTAAGGGCTAGTTGTAGCCCAACTTCGTCATACTTATTCTAAATTGGACAACTACCTGTATTTATGCTTTGTTTATATTCCCCCAAGTAATTTACGTTATTTCAAAATACCTCATAAAAATATTTTCCATATATTGGAATATTTGATATCTAAATACTCTGTAAATGGTAGTTGTGTATAATTGTAGACTTTTATGCTTGTTGTGGTTCAAGAAAATATTATTTGGAAGACCATTCTGTATTAGATAAATATTTTGAAAACATCGATATTCTTGTTCGTTGCCGAATGCTAATGTCGAGAGAACAGCTACTAGAATTAAGCTATTACAGTTATGCAAAGATAGCGGTCTAATAATAGTATCGGAGATGGTGCGGCCATTGGACATTATAATTATAAGTATATATACTTTACGTCCACAACGGATCATCGTAGTTCATTATGCTCGTTCTCCATGTGACTTATATCCACGTATACGTTATTTTATTGTACATGATTTGCAATCCTGCTCTTCCCTACACCTTTCAAAGTATCTCTTTCAGTATACCCATTTTCAAATGAAACAACAAGTCAAAATATACTAATGATTTTGGTTTTCAAGAGAAATTCACTTTGAAATGCGAAGGTGCAGAGGAATATCGCAATTTAATTTCTTTTGAGTTAAGCGGAATTAAGGAGTTACTTAATCAGACAACTTACGAACATATTGATTTAGATTCTGGCATTGACAAACTGTCGACAATTTTCCATGAGTTTTCGGTATAAAATTACCCTTGTAAAATCAAAAGTGAGCGTAAATGTCACATTGCGTGGTTTAATGATAAATGGGAGACAGTATGTCGTGGAATAAGACACCTATGGAAAAGGGAATTAATGATTTTCTACCAGAAACATATATCGTTTGGCCATAAACTTGCGGAGAGCAATTGGTAATTTGGCATGTTAAAAAACTCACAAATTGTGGAAACACGAAGCATAAAAACAAAGATTAAAACGTCTAAAATCGATAGTACAACCATGTTTGATAATTTCAAAACGCTTTTTTCGTCCGATAATGTTTTCACTACTGAGACCTTTTTTAACGATGGTACTTTTGATACGATTAATACTTTTGAACAGTTGATAGTGAATTCACGGTTAATGAAATGCATTCTGCTATTAGTTGCCTTAAAAGCGGTAAAAGTCGAGGTATCGGCAATTTATTCCCAGAAAAAGATTTAGAATGTTAAACTATAGTTAGTCATATGTAACGTGTGCACATTGTTCAATTATATGTACACTAACACATTGTTCAATTACATGTACACTAACACATTGTTCAATTACATGTACACTAACTGACATATTTCTTCAGAAATTGCAGTATGATTTGAAAACAACTCTATATCAAATTCTTTAGATATTCACACCCAAACTGGTTATGTTTGCTATCTTTCTCAAATATGTTCACCTAATCTAAGAAAACAAATTAAAACTATACGTGTTATTCATTGAAACATTACGTTTTGGACGCGAGAGGCAAGACGGTGTGAGCGGTCGGAGTCGGAGTCGCAGTGTGAGAAAAATATTAATGATTCTCTTTACATAATTTATTATAGATCATGCGATGCAAAAAAAACCACACCAATACAATGATCAGTTCAATACCGTACTTAAATTTTCATTTTTTTTAAATTTAAACCTATGTTTATTTTTTTTAAAGATTTATATAAAAAGAAAAAAATTGAAATGTCATTGCTTACCAAATAGCAGTAATGCTAAGTGTGATGGTAAATAACGATATTAAACCAACGATAATGACAGACCATTATTAAAGAATGTATAAAGTTTATGCAGTCTTCCGGCGACATTGAACTTTCTCTTGTATGTACCATATAACCCATAATTGTATTCCGCATCTTGTTCTATAGGTCGTGTGATACATGCTGCGGTATAACTGAAACCTTGTTGATAGTAGACAGCAGCATGATACACCAGTATGTTATCAGGATAAATGGACCAGCAGTACTTGCAAATAACACAGGAAACCATGTAATATAATGGAAAAAATGTTGAAAGCGGCAAGCAAACAAGAACACTTATATAAATGTTGTTCTCTAAATCGGCCATTATCTCGCAAGTAACTTTGTTTTTGATTTCCAACAGTTATGTCAGTTAGAATGTCTAACACTATAGTTCACTTGGAACTTCTGAAATTAATTTATATATAATAAAGCAAAAGCTTAAACAAATACATGTTTAAACATATGGATACTATCTATAAAGGAAAGTATATTCAATGATTAGAGCTAACAAGGATTTGGAAGTAGATGTTGCACATCATGAGTCATTTCTGCTTTTTCCACATTGTTTTCAAAAATAACCTGCCACATAGACGTCAGAAATCTTCCGTATTTTGGGGGAAAGTTGAGCGATGTAAAGACAAATAGCATGACTGACTCTTCAAACACAATACATATGGACATGGTTCCATGACATTATTCAGAAAGACATTCTAGAACATCTTGAACTGCGATGAACATGCTTAAAACCCCGTGTTTGCCTTCGATGCCAAATATTTATTAAAAATGTAAATTGAGTCGTTACTGTTCGTATCTCACGGCAACATATTTCCATTGCAATTTGTTTTACGGTGTTCTCGTTTTAACACTCCAATTTATTTCCCGGACCTTAGGCAACTCGAGGAATTGTCATTTTCACCGGAACTCCGTTTCTTCCTTCCAAGTCTTGTTTTCAGACTTACATTTTATATAACAATTTAAAACCATGTATCCCCTTTAATTGCTGAATGCAACGATTAACGCATTTTATGTTCGTAAGAAATTTCAGAGTTTTCCCGCGTGGAAAATGTGAATGTGCTCATTGTATGGTTGACATTCACGAGCAAAATATTCGAAAAAACAGACCATCGGAATATAGAGGTATAACTCCAATGTAGTTTAATTCCTGAAATTAAATACTATTAAGTGAGAACAACGTATTGGAAAATATTGAAATTAAACATTTTATTAGCTCTTAATATCTTTATTATGTAACTGTTTGATGATATTTCTTCATTTTGAATAAACGACAATTTTCAGGCTATCCTGTTTTCGATTTATATTTTTTCTTGGGAAAACATAGCAGGGAGACGAGCATATTGAATCATATAAACAATGGATTAGTTGGTGGTGGAAACATGTGTTTGACATGAACATGATTTAGCTACGTACATGTATATTCGTGTATAGCCAATGCTAGGCTGTTAACATTGTGTTTAACGCAGTTTTCAACATAATTTCAGTTATATCATTGCGTTTCATGGAGATATACCGGTACTACCAGTGTTATTTATCCTGACATTGATGTCTCCGGGGATGATGCTTTTCTCGCAATGCTGAGCGCCAAAGAGGGAAGCCTTTTGTGTATGATCCCATTGGAGATCAAACTTCAGCTCAAACGCCGATTCCCTATCTACCAAAACACGACGATAAATAATGGACTAGAGCCGAATTACAAAAGCAAAAACCGTTATCATAATTTAGAAGTAAAGCGCTAGTCACACATACGCGACGCACTGCCCGCGCAATTCTGGCCAGTGCGTTGTCGTTCGCAAATTGTTCGTCATCATACCTTACTCATTTGTCGAGCGCGCTGAACCCCAACGCTATACATTCGTTGTCATTCGCTGTATGCATCGGGATCTTTGTGTATGCATACAAACATGCACGGAGCTCGATGCATGGATATTCATGCCAGGCGGACACCAGACACGCGCTCGACCAACGCCTTACAACACGCGTAGCATACGATGGGTATTCGCTGTATGTTTTTCAGTCGAGGTCTAGTGAACAGAAAGTGCGCACCTATCTTAACCCTATTGTGCTTCTAACGTACATTAATCGAACATGCATCGAATGTTGGTATGCTGGAGTCTCTAGCGCGTCCAGCGTTCTTCTAGCGTGACCCTAACGTGTACATGGCGTGTACATGCGGGATATAAACGGGTGCCGCCCAACCTTTTCATCATTTCTCCTTTGTCCATCATTGGTGATAACAGGAGTTTCTGCTGCTCAAGTTTAGAAGAACCAATCAGATGGTTGAGCATTGCCGTTCTCCAACATGAAGAACCATATCAGATGGTTGAGCATTGCCGTTCTCCAACATGAAGAACCAATCAGATGGTTGAGCATTGCCGTTCTCCAACATGAAGAACCCTATCAGATGGTTGAGCATTGCCGTTCTCCAACATGAAGAACCATATCAGATGGTTGAGCATTGCCGTTCTCCAACATCAAGAACCATATCAGATGGTTGAGCATTGCCGTTCTCCAACATCAACCTCATGAAACTTTCACTTCACCCTATTCATGTTATCAGGAAAAGAAAATAAGAGGTCAACGCATGTTTCTGGTCCGACCGTGGATCGATAGGCGACGTATGATTAGCTACTTGTGGAACTCGGTAACGAAGACCAAGCATCCTTCAAGAACTTCATACGGATTCCGTCCGAGATGTTCGACGATCTACTAAACAGGATCGGTCCGAAGATCACCAAGCACAATACACAATACAGGGAGGCCCTGGTCTGAAGCTTGCCCGCATTCTGCGGCCTCTTACCTCTGTGACCAAGTTTAACTCTATGTCCTATGGGTGGAGGGTGCCTCACACTACCATATCCCTGATCATCCCAGACGTATGCCAGGCCATCATCAATGAGTACAATGATGAGATGATGAATTATCACACCACTCCTGAGGAAAGCGTGCCATATCTGACAAGTTCATGAGAGGTGGAACTTCCCCCATACATGTGATGCACTTGATGGTAAGCACGTCAGCTGCAAGTGTCCTCCAAACAGTGGTTCCCTATAATACAACTATAAAAGGTTCTACTATATTGTCCTCATGGCGCTCGTTGATGCTAATTACCAATTCATCGGGCAGACATCGGATGTATTGGATCAGTATTAGATGCTCATATTTACAAAATATCAGCGACAAGACAAGGTTGCAATGTAATGGATAAGATCTTTCTGTATAAAAGACACAATCTTTCCTCACTTCAACGATTAAATGGTTTATAAAGCAAAAGGTGAAAGCCCATATAAATATATAATAGAAATAAAATGAATGTTTGTTTGTATACATGCAAAAATAGTTCCGTCTTGAGAGTGGTGCTAATCATGCGGAATAACCTCACTCTCTTGTCAACGGTCAAGGTCACTCATTGACTCCTGTCATGATCGAACAATCATGATAAATCTTTTCAATGGAAAGTGAATGGGACAATATGAAAGTATGTAATACTATAACATATTGCCCGGGAAACAGAACAGTTCAATCCAAGACCAAAGTGGTATATTGACATCGGGTAACGTAATGTGTTCTGTTTTACCTAGACTATACACATTTCCCTTTACGCTTATCCTAGTAAGTCCTTCCTGTAACCGTCATCAACATTTCTGATTTAAGATACTGCTTATATATGGACTTTACTAATACGAACCGTTCAGTGAGAAAACCGAGATTACGGCATCTGCGTAATGTATCGACCAGATCAGCCTGCTCTGTCCGCGCAGACTCATCCGGGCCGACACATTCCGCCCAAGAAGGGATAGAGATATTGAGTAATGATTCCTGAAACGAAAACTCCACAGGAGGGGAAACGTGTATGTCTAGGTTAACCTGCGCGGCATGCTTATGCGGATCAGGGTCGACACTTTACACAGATTCCATAATGTTGGTTTTCTCGCGAGACGGCTCACTTTTGTTTCCTTGCTTGCTTTCTCACACCCATACTGCACAACAGTCTTTTGCATAGACTGACTGCTTTTCCACATAGACTCTTAGCCCGTCGGTAAAAGATGAATGATGCTTGTTGCATGCATAGGCTGATCCGGTCGATACTTCACGCAGAGTCCACAATGTTGATTTTCTATCGAGACGGCACATATTTATAAAATGGGTACCGACCAATTAATGATCTTGATCTACATTGTTCGCAATTTTAGTTCAAAGTAAATGCATGCTTTGATGCGCAACATCGTGTATGAAGTCTTATACAGCAGCATATAGGTTAAGCATTGATTTAAGTATTTTAATTAACATACAATGTAAGCTTTAATCTTGGTAACAAGATGGTTGTGAAAACATATGAATGAAAAATAAAAATTAAAACTTTCATGTGCATTAGAAATTGGAAGATCACTTATCTAATATTAAAAACCTACTGTTCTGTTTTATTTATTATATTTCTTTTAAAAGTAACTTATAGGCCCATGCGGCCGGGTGTTATTTATTACGATATTTACTTACTATATGTTGTTGATGTAAAGACACATGCCACTGCAATAAAATATTTACTTACTTAAATATATATACTTTATAACATACATCAGACAATTTAATTTAACTATTGATGGATGTAAATTCGATATGTCTGTCAAATCTGACAGACAACTGTCAATACATCAGCTGAACATATTTGTGCCTTGGTAATTATGTTTGCACGTGGTGCTTGTTACAAGTTAGCACTTCCGTTTTCACCACTGTCTGGACATTTTTGAATAATTAACTTATTAAATATTTCTGAAACTGACTTGTTGTGCCACAAAATCATCAAAGAAACATACTTATGTATAAATTAAATATAATTTAGTTATGTAATAATCCCCAAGTATACAACTGCATTTATTGCTACCATAAGCAAATTTACTTATCCTAACAAAAACAAGACTTTGACACATGATGGTCAATATGGCCTTGAAAAGATTACCTGAGTAACGGGGAAAGTAGCAAATGCTGCTGATAATTGGATCAAGATTTGGAGAGATGTTGCACAGATAATATATACTCTGTAAACACGCATACTTTTGGGAATATTCAATAAGTCATTGTTGCACACGATTCAGAGAGCCAAAAGCAACATGTATTTTCACAGGAAAAATAACAAGGGAAGCCAACTCGACTGTCGTGTTTTTTTTTATCTTAACCAATAAATATGGATTTAGCAGTTTTTGTGAAGGGTGACATTTCTGTCAAATTATCTTTAAAACAGACAAGCAGAATCAGAGGAGACTTGTTCCCATTTTACCCATCAAATACCTGGCAACCAATCAATATGGCTTCAACAAAATATAACACAGGGTCGTTTAAGGAACATTTCTACCAGTTACATGTATTCTTGAAGTGAGCCAAATGATAACTTAACGTTTACGAAATACGGACGGACAAAGCAAGATCTTTCGGTTCTGGTGATGTAACATATCATTAGTTTAAACTAACCGCAAACCGTATCGACGCAGCTCCTCAAAAGCCGCCAAAACATAACGCATGCGTTATAAAACTAGAATGGAGTGTTCCGCGGAG
>JAUELF010235763.1:0-13074 GCA_031471495.1 Clinocardium nuttallii
ATTGTAAAGAGTTCAATTCAGACTTTTCGGATCGGTAAGTCCATGTCCAAATGTATTTTGCAGTTAGCCCCTTGCTGGCAGCACTTTCAGTGCTTTGATTATGTAGACATACTCATTGTAGGTCTCTACCAACGCTGTTCCAGCAATAGTCAGTGATTGTTTATGTAGACCTACTAATTATGGGACTCTACAAACACTGTTCCAGCTAAAGTCAGTGATAGTTTATGTAGACATACTCCTTGTGGGTCTCTACAAACACTGTTCCAGCCATAGTCGATGATAGTTTATGTAGACATACTCCTTGTGGGTCTCTACAAACACTGTTCCAGCCATAGTCAGTGATAGTTTATGTCGACATACTCATTGTGGGACTCTACAAACACTGTTCCAGCCATAGTCAGTGGTAGTTTATGTAGACATACTCATTGTGGGACTCTACAAACACTGTTCAAGCCATAGCCAGTGATAGTTTATGTCGACATACTCATTGTGGGACTCTACAAACACTGTTCAAGCCATAGCCAGTGATAGTTTATGTAGACATACTCATTGTGGGACTCTACAAACACTGTTCCAGCCATAGTCAGTTAGTTTTTTATGTAGACATACTCATTGTGGGACTCTACAAACACTGTTCCAGCCATAGTCAGTGATAGTTTATGTAGACATACTCCTTGTGGGTCTCTACAAACACTGTTCAAGCCATAGTCAGTAATAGTTTATGTAGACATACTCCTTGTGGGTCTTTACAAACACTGTTCCAGCCATAGTCAGTGGTAGTTTATGTAGACATACTCATTGTGGGTCTCTACAAACACTGTTCAAGCCATAGTCAGTGATAGTGATTGGTCGTAAGACATGACAGCCACATTATACCAAAGTTTCATGTATCTCTATAAAGATATTTGAGGTAGTGCCGTCGTAGTCCTTTTGTTGTTGCAGCCTGACCTTTCAGGTAAGGGTTTAAACAGCATGTCCACCATTCCTTCAATATATACTTTGTTTATGTTTACGTGAACGTGTACTAACTTTTCACATGCCGCATTCCTAGATTGTGTTGATTTTAAAAATAGCATCGATTTCATATGACTGCGTGTAGCTCTAGTTGTAAGACGATTCGTGTAACGGATCTGCATTTGAACCAAGAGAAATGCTACGCGTTTGGCGTGCGTAACAGCAAATACAAACAGACAGAAAAAAAAATGTGCATGTGTATGTGCTATAGCTGTTCAAGGCATCGAAATCAGACCAAAATACTTCGATGTCCGTTTACAAGAGAATGGCGGCGAAGTTTAAGTCTGGTTTTAATGAGATTGATGTGTTGTGAACATCTTTGAATTATATTCTTTTGAGATTTCGGCGCGTAAAATGTTCTAATGGTCAGGAAGCATCCAATGGGTCCAGTTCTGCAAGGTTTATATCATAAGGTATCTACTGTTTTAGCAACAAGATCTTTCGCACAGAACATAAATTACATTCTAGTTTAAGTGTTAGAATATAAATAGGCAGCCGTGATTTCCCTTCGTACACCAACTCACAACGATGATTCATTGACAATTAAATTGTCACTTTATAAAATTATTCCCTAAATACACTATAAAATGACTTCTGACTTGCTTTTTATTGCATTTCTAGGGGACCGTGTTCTCTGTGGCTAAATGGTAAGAGCATAGTCCCGGTTGCTAGGTTTAACTTCTGTAAATATTTTTACTGCAATGTATCAAGGCAAATGAAGCCTTTTTGCCTTGCACGACATGAATAAAAAACACTGTTTATCCTTAAAAAAATTCAGTTGCTGAACATGAATGTGCCTCGTGCAGTGGTATGGCGGACCAGCAGTCATGCCATCATCATATAACTTGTGCTGAATACGAGGTAAACCATCGTTTGATCTCCTACCAACTCTTCGTTAACTCTTTCCCACATACAACACATATGCAGCAGATGTCTTTTGAAACATCTAGTAAAACATATCGAACAATTTCTCGAAATAAAAATATAATTATTGAGTAGTGTTGAAAATATTTTGGCTCAATGGAATGTTGCTCATCATGAGCAATTTCTCTTGTGGCTACACCTTTTTCAAAAGTCGTTTGCTGCAAATGCGTCAGAAAACGTCGGGAAATGGTTAATGGTAACGGCAGTGTGGCAGTGAAATTGCCCAGGTCAGACACAATGGTTCATTATAAAGCTGCGAAGTTTACAAAGCCTGTACATGTATACGCATCTGCGTCTAACGAGTTAGGGTCTAAATTACTTTGCCTACAGTGAAGACTCGGGAAAGCCTGTGCATTAATTTTTTAATGCCATTACGGTTCGAAATCGTAAGATGCGACTCCTGTTTACCCTGTTAAATTCCTGAAACTGATCTCATTTTTTTCTTCACGTATGAAATAAATTGTTTACGTTATAAGACCGTTATACTCAAAATTGATTAATGAATAGTACACTATGAATGTGGTTTCAATTTTCGTAAGTATATGGACTCGCGTTACCTCGAAGTCAAAAGAGATCGGTAATTTCCTTCGAGTAATCAACTTGTTCGAGTGACCTACTTGTGTATGCTTCATTTATGTATGTGTTTTCAGCTTCGTAACTGTTTTATACAAAATGCTTTTATTATGAAAAGCAAGGCAGTGGTACAAACAAATGAACCGTTCCACGAGAAATCCAACATGGTGGACTCTGCGTAATGTATCGACCCAGATAAGATGCGGGGGATAGGGGTATAGAGTAATTAATACCTCTTGAATACTATGAAATAAAAAGTAAGAGGTAGTGTATATGATGTGGGAGGGATGAGGAAGCGGTATTTATATAAATTCTAAGTACATCCGATGCCAGAACGGAGATGTAAAAGGATTCGTTTGGTCGTAAGCAGTTCAAATGTAATTAATTCCGATAGCATAATATGAAATATACATTTTGAAATAGAAGAAAATCTATTCTCTATTCACAAATAATATTCGTAAGGTTCCAATGAGCCATGCATATGTGTAATGCTATGAATAATAAGTGAGTAATGCCTCGCGCATTGTTTTTGCTACAATAACACTGGTATCGTATCTGTTAATTATATTACGACAACGATATTCTATTCGTCATTGTTTTTGCTATAATAACACTGGTATCGTATCTGTTAATTCTATTACGACAACGATATTCTATTCGTCATTGAAATGAGGTGTAGCCTATACTACTATTCAGTCCAAATTCCAGATACGTCTCGTTTGGTTTTTAATTTGTTACAGGTTACTAACCGAGGTAGGTGTTATATTGCCTCTCAATCCTGACTTTTATCAAAACTAGTTTAAACATTCATATTGTATTTGAAACGAGGCTAAGTTTCTCATTATATATGAATGTCAGATGTTCATTGATTGGTGGATGTTGTATCACGGTAAAGATGTTCATTGATTGGTGGATGTTGTATCACGATAAAGATGTTCATTGATTGGTGGATGTTGTATCACGGTAAAGATGTTCATTGATTGGTGGATGTTGTATCACGGTAAAGATTAATTTGCGTTTATTTCGCTTTACCTTTTCATTGCTGAATCTTTTAATTGAAGTTGTCCAGCTTTGCATTTTGAGTTCAGAGCCAATTATTGGCATATAAAGATACATAACGTATTGAATTGAGTAGCCGATAGTATATACTGATGTAGCAGGCGTCACACAGTCGACTCCAGCTATTAAAAAGCTAATACACTACTTGTATTTTCAGAGATGCTTTGTGCGCCACTACGAGACAGAATCAGGCGTCAACTTGTATGACATGGGGTGTATGACATGGGGTGTATGACAACAACCGTAACTATTTCTTAAATACATTTTCCTAGCATCCTGTACATATCATTGATAACGACAGAATTTATTCTTTAACCAGAATACTGGTCAGCTTAATTCAACGTATACATGTCGACCAACGTGACATTTTTATCGAATTTGCTTGATTGAGGGTCATGTGTTTGGTTTGGACGTGGAAGGGGCGTTATTATGCATAATTACCTAATGTTAAACATGTAGTTTAGAATATATGAAAAATACTGAAATGTATCACAATGAATTGTTTTGAATTTTATAGTAGGATCAATGTTTTCAACTGTTTTTTAATTCCTTGCTGCAGGCTTGTTCTATTTAAGAAAATGTTTAATTGTGAGCAACAAGTTTACAAACATCATTTAATGTAGACAATGTTTCTTGAGATGCCAGGCCACAATTCTTCAAAAATAAAACGCGATAATACGTGATAATGGTGTGTTACAGGAATATCCGCATTCCATGGTGTCTATTGTTGGGAAGAGGGGAGAAGGTCACCACGTGATGTGTGTAGCGTGCTGTAACAACGCAAGTCTGTGTAACAAGGATTTATCGTGTGAATCAGTTCAAAACCAAGGTATCAACGTAAATTCACTTTAAACAAATATATTGTAGGTTCATACAACTAAAAAGTAAAACTGTTTGTAGAATAGCCGTAATATGGCAACACTACATGTAAATCGATATCAAGGTTTCTAAATGAGTCGATTTCAACCACATCGCATTCTTTGTCGATCTTCCTGCAGTCGTAACATTTCTCCAAATCTCATTAAAATCAGACCAAAATATTTTGCTATACGAGTGATCTAAGTTTATGTCCGCTATTAAGCGACACGGGGACAATTGAAATCAATGATCAGACATCGCAAAGGGGCATACTGATCATGGTCTTCGAACGTGGAATATTTGCAAATGTTTACGTTTCTGACTGAGCGCGGCGTCAAGAATTATGTCTGTTGTCGATCCGTTTACAACATTTGGGCAAATTTTAACTGTACAGGCTTGATCTTTAATCATGCATTTATCTGAGGGACTAAGTGTCTCCAGGATCATCCTGACGCTCTTTGGCGCTTACGCACGGCTTAGGCACGGGCGCCTCGCGATTAGAATCAAGAATAATTTAATGGATCAATCCTTCGAAAATTTAACCGCAAACTTCTGCGATATCCAATATCTTTAAATATAAGAAACCAATCGTAAATATAAATAATTATTTCATAGTTCAATGAATATATAACTGAACTAAAGTATGTATTATACTTTTGTAATAGTATATACCTACGTATATTATATATTTGGACAGTTACTTTTGTTTAGAATCTCTGCCTACGGGACGCTTCATAGTAGTGCAAAATGGGGTATTGTATCTGTGTAGTTTAATCCTTACCCACTTGCAGACACAATTTAACGCATCTGCAACACACGACTTTAGAAGACATTGTGTTATAAGTTCAACTGATTTCAGTTATACATACCTTAACCCTTTCCATACAACACATCCGCAGCAGACGACTTTTAAACCACGAGGCATTTAAATATGTCAACATAATACGTGAATAGAAATGAAAACAATGTAAACACATTTTGAACATCTCTATAGATGAATGTATAATTATTGAATCGAGTTGAAAACATTGTGGTAGAAGGAGCAATTTCTTCTTTGTCACAATATTTTCAAATGTATTAAAAAGACGTCTGTTGTGGATGCATCAACGTGAGTCTACATGAGGGAAAATGTTAATGTAGACGTCTGTTGTGGATGCATCAACGTGAGTCTACACGAGGGGAAATGTATTAAAAAGACGTCTGTTGTGGATGCATCAACGTGAGTCTACATGAGGGAAAATGTATTAAAAAGACGTCTGTTGTGGATGCATCAACGTCAGTCTGTTGCGGATGCATCAACGTGAGTCTACATGAGGGAAAATGTTAATGTGATGCCAACTCAGAGATACCACAAGATAATCGTTGTTGTCTGACGCAGTTCACGTGTTTTAACAGGTACTTCCTATCCAAGATAATCGTTGTTGTCTGACACAGTTCACGTGTTTTAACAGGCACATCCTATCCAAGATAATCGTTGTTGTCTGACACAGTTCACGTGTTTTAACAGGTACTTCCTATCCAAGATAATCGTTGTTGTCTGACGCAGTTCACGTGTTTTAACAGGCACATCCTATCCAAGAGACTGCTCTGAACTGAATCTACGAGAGAGAATCAACGACACTTACACAATCTATCCGTACGGCGTTAAACATAAACCGGTCTCGGCATACTGTATCTTTGACTTTGCAGATGTTGCATGGACGGTTAGTATACGGAAATCAACGGGCCATTTTCTAAACCTGTTATAATTGACATGTAACATACTAGTGTTCATTTACTAAGTTGGAGGAACGAAGTAAACATATTTGGATGAATTCAAAAAAGGAACTGCATATTGTAAAACCCACCGATCTATGTAGATCCAGATACCACTGTCTATCGATGCATTCTGATCTGGATCTACAGTTCGGTAATGCGTCAAAGAAGCACCGAGATGCCTTTGACATACATTGTATATGTAGATAACATAGTATTGATTTGAAAGTTTACCATTGTTTGTATTGTTGAAATATTCTGAGGTTGGGTTTTGTAGAGCAGATCTTAAATTTCCTTTACCTCGTGGCCTCTGTGCCAATCAAACTATAATTTTCTTCCGGCGATTTGATATGTCAGGTTCTTATCTAACATCCTGGTAGGGTTCAATAAATGCTACCCCAAACTGTCATACAGGCTAGCGAAATAACCGACGATTCCTGCGTCCAAATTTAGTTGATTGACTCGATTCATCATATCTTCACACAATATGGGTGATAATTAACAAACTTATGTTTCCCTGATTGCCAAATTCAGAAAACTCTGAAACTCCTGTATCTGTAATTAGGTAATTTCGTTTATTCAGATATTAACTCACTATAATGCAGCGAAATGTTACCGGAAGTACGATTCAGCTCTCAGTACATACAGTACTTTTATTGGTCGATGTCTCGTCATTTTCAGGTAATACAACATAGAATGGATGGCTCAGTGGATTTCTATCGTGACTGGCGAGACTACGTTTCGGGATTTGGTACAACGAACGGAGAATACTGGCTTGGTATAAAGCGACCAATTTAAATATTTCTAAACATGAGCTTCTCGTCCAAAAATGCATGCATTAGTATATTAAGGAATCTAAAGATGTTTTACAGCGGAAGTTGCTCGAAAATGTTATATCAGACGTCCCGCGAGAAAACCAACGTTGTGGACTCCGCATAAAGTATCGACATGGATCAGCTTAAGCATGCCACGCAAGCTTACCCGGATATACACTGTTCGCCTCCTGTGGGTTTTCTGTTTCAGAAATCATAACTCTATACCGCTAACCCCCTGAGACAGAGTGTGTCGGCCCGGGAGACCATACTGTTGGTTTTTCTCGCGGAACGGTTCATATTGCTTTTTACTGGTGATACGTTTAACTGGTATTGTATATATCTGGTATGATCTGTTATAGAGTCGTCTGGTTTGAAACCCCTGTGCCAAAAAGAGTGGTTTTATTCAAATACCTGTTTTGGTGTGTGTGCTTTTTAAAACAATGTCTTCTCTTCCACAATATAATTGAAAACGTCATATGCTGCAAAGAGTTAAATCGAATATTATCATTAATGCAACAGATAAAAGAGCTTCATATTTTACTTGAATAGGTCTGGAAAACATCCATGCCTTAACATTAATACCTAATTATGAACTGAAGGTGTTGATGTCCGACTTTGAAAATGTAACAAAGCACGCAACATATATTTCCTTCCATTTGGCCGACGGCTCAGCAAACTACCGTTTGACAGTTTATGGTTACACCGGGACGGCAGGTACTTTCTTTGTGCACACTTTTGATATGATTGTCGATTAGTTTACAAACTAATCTAATCTTGTTTTAGCAATGTCCTTTTAGTCTACACTTCTAGGTGTGTTATCTGAATGAACATTGACACTTCTAGGTGTGTTATCTGAATGAACATTGACACTTCTAGGTGTGTTATCTGAATGAACATTGAGGTCACGATAATACGCAGATGCATTGCACTAACATCGTATTACTCGGTTCATCGGTGTATTTTCTAAATTCTTCATGTAGAAACTACTGTGTGTTTCTGTTATTCTAATTCATGTGATAGTAATTCACTAAATGAAAAAGCTATAACAAAAACCTATGACGTTTGAAAACTAGTAATCAAATTATCTGTCCTCGTAATTGGGCGAACAAAATCTGATTCCGTTGTTTATACCTTGGTTTAATACGTACTTTTTCGATAAATATGATAAATATATCAAACATACTGTCGTTACGATGGTGGCCTACCTTGTTACAAGTTAACATAGTTATAAAGCATATCTACCTTAAGATATAAGGTATATTATGAAGGATGAAGTAAATACTCACCTTATTAGCGTCACATACTGGTTACTCGAAATGACTCGTTAACAACAACAACATTATTACTCTTCAAGCTCTTCAAGAACTATTATTATATTGTCGGTGCAAAATTAAATCAACGTAGATTTAGGAGCTACAGTTGACGGACATAATTATATAAGGCATCAATACCATAAAACTGTTGAGGACATGTTGAATACGGCCGGAATCATCGGGTTTAAAGTCAACTAACAAATACGTTTTCAGAACGTTACATTTATTCAAGATCAACAGACGCATGCCAAGATCAGACTCCACCAAATATTCATACATTATAAAACAGTTATGAACATACTTTTTTCTTTTAAAATATGAATAGTATTACCCTAACAATGTATATTGATAATTCAAATAAGGGACATATATTTGACTAAATGTATAACAGTTGAAGAGTACTGGGTCCTCCATCACTGATTATTTGTCTAGGAATCCCGAATCTACTCAATTGTTTCTTAAGCCTTTCAATCACTTGGTTGGACGTTGTGGTCGTCAGAAGATCAAGATCAATGTAATTTGTGAAATAGTCTATAACTAACAAATTATATTTGTTTTCGATCATGAAAATGTCTGTGGCGATCTTATCCCACGGACCTTTTCCATCCGAGTGTAGCATTACATGTTCTTGCAACTTGTTTGATATCTTGGTTCATGCCTAGATGGGCCGAATGAAGTCGTTTTAGCATTTCATTCCTCAATACTTTTTGAATATACATAGCTTCGCCTTTGAGTATTATTCCGTTATTTACTGTCAGTGTTTCCTGAATCGCGCGGTATTTTCTTAAATCTGGGTCCATATTTTCTTTTCCAGGCCATCCATCCTTGATCATTGTTATTAACCCATGAAGTTCATAGTCTCTCTCCTTGTGTAGCTTTACGTACTTCTAAAACTCTTGCATCTGGAAATTCTTCCAAAACATCCATATTGAAAATTCTCGGTCTCATTTCTTCCTCATTTTCAATATAAGCCCTGCTCAGTGTGTATGCAATAACAAGATCAGTTCCTTTTACATATATAAAATCAATGTCATATCTAAACAGCTTCATCATGATATGTTGAAGTCTCTTGGGCGCTTGACTTAGCGGTTTTAGTAGTATGTTTTGCAACGGTTTGTGGTCATTCTGGATGATTTCTTTTCTGCCGTATGTGTATTGATCAAACCTTTCGAGTCCGTATAATACCGATAGGGCTTCTTTTTCAATTTGAGCCCATTTTCTTTCGGCTTGTGTCAAAGATCTTGATGCAAATTCAATTGGCTTCCCATCTTGTAATAGGGCTACTCCTAGTCTATTTTGACTACTGTCAGTTTGGAGAACAAGATCTTTCTCAGGATCGAAATACACCCATCTTTGTCAATTGCTCTTTGATGGTTTGGAATGCTGTGTCACACTGGTCGTCCCAAACAAAATATACACCTTTCTTTGTGAGATTTCTCAACGGCTCCAAAGTTTCAGATAAGGCTGGCAGAAATATGGCCATGTATTGCACTAGACCACACATTCGCTTCACTCCTGTTATATATTCAGATGTTTTCATTTTAATCACTGCTTCGATCTTCTTTTGATCTGGCAAAATACCTTTGTTTGTGATCTTGTGACCATGAAATGTTATTTCTGTTCCCATGTCCTTCTTTTCCTCGTTTAGAACAATGTTCCGTTCTTGGCACCGCGCATATAGCTTGTCAATCTTTCGGAAATAATGTGTCTTAGCCTCATCTTCTGATTCGCCACATCTGACTACAATTACGTCATCTGCTATTGTCCACATACCTTCAAGTCCTGTCAGGGCTTCGCATAGCTTTCTCTGAAATATTTCACTCGAAACATTTAATCCAAACGTTAAACGTTTCCATTTGTACCTCCCAAACGGAGTGTGTTTACTTGACTCTTCATCAAGCTTTACATGGTAGAACGCTTCTTTTACATCAAGCTTTGTGAACATCTTTGCATTATGAAGTTCTGGCAATATGTCCTCAAAAGTTGGTAGTTTGTACCTTTCGCGTACTAGAACCTTGTTCAGTGACTGTGGGCTATGCATATGCGCAGTTTTCCGTTGATTTTCTTAACTACAGCCATCAGAAAACAGTCGGTTCTGTGACTTTTTCTAGTATGCCTCTTTCAACTAAACGCTCAATTTCACACATTTTACATCCGATTTTATCGCAATTGGTATGTTCCTTGCAGGCAGAGCTTTTGGTGTCGCAAAACTCTCTATCATTAACGTAGCTTCACCAATATCTCCAAGATCTCTTTCTACCTTTCCAATAAAGTTCTCAGATTTTATTGTTACTAAATTCAGTGTTTGGACTGTTTGCAATCCTAGCAAACATTCACATTCATCTGAAACAATCACGAAGGTCACTTCCTGTACATCATCAGTACAAGGATTGTTAACATTAAGTGTTGCCAGACCTAGAGAATTCACTGTAGACTTGTTCCACATTTTCCGGGTTTACAATATTTATCTAATTGTTCATACAGTTTATCTGGTACAAGATTGTCGGCTGCATTGTCTCATTGAAACTGGTCATATATTTCAATTACTTTTGGACCTGCACAATGCAGGATAATGTTAGTTTAATATGTTTGCTTCCTGTTCTGCTCCCCCACTTGCCATCATATATATTTCCATTTGTCGTTTCCATTTTCGGTAGTTCTCCGAAATATTGCCTTCTATTATATCTAATTGTCCTGGAGGTTTAAACATTGACTCCGCCATGGTAAATCTACGAATAATTACTGATAGACAATATTTTAGAGGCGTATAAATACGGTAATGAATGTCGTCACTTATGGTACGAAACAGATCGGGACCATTGACCCACCGCTGCCACCATGTTGAGGACTTGTTAAATGCGGCCGGAATCGTCGGTTTTAAAGTCAACTAACAAATACGTTTTCAGAACATTACATTTATTCAAAATCAACAGACGCATGCAAAGACTCCGCCAGACTCCGCCAAATATTCATACATTATAAAACAGTTATCAACAGTTACCAGTACTACTTGTCCATTTACCCTGACACCAGCCAGTCGACGAGGGCAGCAATTACTACCATATTTAAAGTCGTTGGAATGACCCGACTGTGGATCGAACCGGCACCGACTCTCAATCACTACACCACCTAGGCGGTACAATATTTAATAAACAAGAGGCTCGAGAGGGCCAGTATCGTTGTACTGCCATTTGGAAAAAATTAAATCTCCAAACAGCTCCTCCCCCTGGTGGCCATGTTGTTTGACCAATCACTATGGCTTGAAGGAATCTCGTGTCACCCTACAAAATTATTTGAAAATTAGTCTGACGCTTTCGCAGGAGAAGATTATTTAAGTTTTCACTATAGACATAAAGTCAAAAGAGCCCCGCCCTCTGGCGGTCATAATCTGATAGGAGTCATCCAAGGAACATAAAGTCAATGCGACATGCGTCATTCGTCTTCCACCAATGGGCTTAGTCTATGTGGAAAAGTAGCCAGTTGCTTGGGAAGATTGTTGTGTGGAGTACTAGTGTGAGAAAACAAGGAAACATATGAGTAGGTGAACTGGCCGCCGTGATATGACTGAAATATTGTTAAAAATGGCTTTAAACCCCAATCAATCAATCAATCAATCCAAGGAACATTTCTACAAAATAAATTTAAAAATCAGCCAGACACTTTCGGAGGAGAAGATTTTTAAGTTTTCACAATAGCCATATAAGGCAAAATTGGCCGCCCCCTGACTGCCATGTTTTTCTACCAATCAACATGGCTTGAAGGAATCTGATATAGGGTCATCCAACGAACATTTCTACAAACTTATCTGAAAATCGGCCTACCAATTTATGAGGAGAAGAATGATAAAGTGTTTTCTTTCGGTTGCCATGGAAACCAGAATATTGCTTGGATTTAGGATAAAACACTGAGAGGATGCTTCCTATGAAGGTTCGTACCAATTGGTCAAGTGGTTAGGGAGGAGAAATCGTTTGAAGCACAAAGTTGACACACGGACGCACGCACGCACGCACGCACGCACGCACGTCGGATAATTCGCTATGACATAAGCCAGTAGAGCTTAAAACTAGTCTGTTTTCAACAAGGAGATGCGACAGGGCAACATGTCGTGACTCCACTATAATACTTATATAGTATAAGACGAGTCTTGCGATTCTGGATCTACATTCTTGCTAAATAACCATGTATAAGAGTAGAACCTTAAGGGCTACACTAAAATATGCACTTTCTCCGTTTGCCAAAATGTTTATAAATGCCGTCTGCCACAGAAGCGTTAGAAAACGCCTGAAGGCTCTTAGGAGGCCGTTTCAATATATGCACATACCTGAGGCTTAACAAGGCGCAGATACACATGACTTGAAAATACTTTTCATGTGTATTAGAACATTGGGCGACTAAACATGGAATTATTCTGTGAATTAAACAATCGGAAACAATATTTTGAAGTTGTATTAAAGAGGTAATTACCTCAGTGCGATTATAAACTAGTGAAGAACTCGCGAGGTTTTATCACATGTTTGATATAGTTGAATTCCAATGATACATGTAGTTAAAGTTAGATACGGCACATTACTAAATGAATGTTTGACCCTAACTTTGTATATTGAAAATGATTAATTAAGTACATGTAGTAGGTTACAATACACCAAATAAATTCCTTCTTTGTTTCCATGTAAATCGACCAGTTTTAGTCCTCAATTGTCACACTTTCTAAGCGTTTCTCATATAGAACACCATATATCATTGAAAAGAGTTACCTCTTAGCT
>JAUELF010235774.1:0-13074 GCA_031471495.1 Clinocardium nuttallii
ACAGTATACTGTTAAATGGCACGCGCGTCTAAACGGTGACGTTGTTGTTTAAAATGACGTCATACACGCGCATGCGTATTACAGAGGTGTCATATTAAAAAAATATCACATTGGTGATATCATTAATTGTTAACCGATGCGGTATGGGAATTGTATAGAGGGAAAATCACGTGAGGTATAATAATACAATATATTCTAAATCAAAGCTATTTAAATTCGTTCTTATGCATGCCATTGTATATCATCGCATCGATGTTACAGTGCTGTTTGGATACAAACAAGGGGACCAAGAGGGCCATTATCGCTCCACGGCCATAAGGCAAACCTTTAATCACCAAACAGCCCTGCCCCCTGCCGGTCATGTTTTCCAACCAATCAACATGGCTTGAAGGAATCTGATAGAGGGTCACCCAATGAACATTTCTACAAAATTATTAAAATCGGCCGGACACTTTCGGAGGAAGATACTTTTTAAGTTTCATCTAAAGCCATATAAGGCAAACTAGCGACGCCCTCTGGCGGCCATGTTTTGTTGACCAATCCACATGGTTTAAAGGAATCTGATAGGTCACCCAAGGAACATTTTTACAAAAATATCTGATAATCGACTCAACACTTTCGGTTGAGAAGATTTTTTAAGTTTTCACTATGGCCATATAAGGCAAAATAGCCCCGCCCTCTGGTGGCCATGTTTCTCTTACCAATCAACATGGTTTAACGGAATATGATAGAGGGTCACACAAGGAACATTTCTACAAGATTATTTAAAAATCGGTCCTTTACTTTCGGAGAAGAAGATTGTTTAAATTTGCACTATAGCCATATAAGGCTAAAAAGACCCGCCTCCAGGCGGCCATATTTTTCAACCAATCAACATGTATTGAAGGAATCTAATATAGTCACCAAAGAAACATTTCTACAAAATTATTTGAAAATCAACCCGACACTTTCGGAGAAGAATATCCTTTAAGTTTTCACTATTTTTTCTTTCGGTTGCCAAAAAATGGAAGGAAATTAGTAGATGACATTGAGAGGATGCTTCCTATGAAGTTGCAACCAAATTGGCCAAGTGGTGAGGTAGAAGAAGTCGTTTAAAGGAAAAAGGTTAATGCACGCACGACTGTCAATTCGCCACGACATAAGCTCGACTGGCTTTCAATCAGTGGAGCTAAAAATAAGTAAACACATTGTTTGTTATAGTGTCACGCCTATTAAAAGGCCAGCGCCAATTATTTCTGACTTGTGAGACACCTTTGACCTGAACACTTGTTTACATCCCGAAACCTATGTTAATGTCAGGCACCGGACATACAGGCTTTCTGGCGACTAACCAAGAGGCCATATCAGAACGAATCCCACTGTCGCAAATGGGTTTGGAACATTCGACCTTCCGCTGTGGATGAATATTGAGGGGAAAGGGATCGTTAATGATATATATTAAACACTTTTAACGATTTTGTGTACAATAATTATATCTATATTTGTCAGGAAATTGCCACGCAAATCATACGCAATCTTACAACGGCTAAATGCTTGTCTCACAAATTGAAATCTTACAACGGCTCAACGCTTGCCTCACAAATTGCAATCTTACAACGGCTAAATGCTTGCCTCACATATTGCAATATTACAACGGCTAAATGCTTGTCTCGCGCATTGCAATCTTACAACGGCTAAATACTTGTCTCACACACTGCAATCTTACAACGGCTAAATGCTTGTCTCACGCAATGCAATCGTACATCGGCTTAATACTTGTCTCACAAATTGTAATCGTACAACGGCTAAATGCTTTTCTCACATATTGCAATCGTACAACAGCTAAAAGCTGGCCTCACACATTGTACTCTTACAACGCCTACACGGTATTCTCACACACTGCAATCATACAACAGCTATAAGATGGCCTCACATATTGCAATCATACAATGACTTTACGATGGCCTCACACATTACAATCGTACAACGGCTAAACGATATTCTCACACACTGCAATCATACAACAGCTATAAGATGGCCTCACACGTTGCAATCGTACAACAACTAAACGATGGCCTCACACATTGTAATCGTACAACGGCTACTATATGATGGCCTTACACATTGCAATCGTACAACGGTTAAACAATGGCCTCACACATTGCAAACGTACAACGACTATATGATGGCCTCACACATTGCAATCGTACAGCGGTTAAACAATGGCCTCACATATTACAATCGTACAATGACTATACGATGGTCTCACACATTGCAATCATACAACGGTTAAACAATAGTCTCACACATTGCAATCATACAAAGACAATACGTTGGCCTCACACATTACAATTATACAACGACTATACGATGGCCTCACACATTGCAATCATACAACAACTATACGATGTCCTCACACATTGCAATCATCCAACGACTAAACGATGGCCTCACACATTGCAATCGATGACTAAACTATTGTGTCGCACATTGCAATCGTAATCCGGTTTACCAATATTCTCACACATTGCAATCGTAAAACGTCTAAACGATTGCCTCACACACTGCAATCGTACAACGGCTAAACGCTTGTCTCGCACATTGCAATCGTACAACGGCTAAACGCTGGCCTCACACATTTCAATCGTACAATGACTAAACGATTGCCTCACACATTGCAATCGTACAACGGCTATACAATGGCCTCACACATTACAATCATCGTACAACAGCTTTACGATGGCCTCACACATTGCAATCGCACAACACCTTTAGGATGGCCTCACACATTGCAACCAAACAGCGACTATACAATGGCCTCACACACTGCAACCAAACATCGTCTATACAATGGCCTCACACATTGCAATCGTACAACGACTATACAAAGGCATCACACATGTCAACCAAACAGTGACTATACAATGGCCTCACATATCGCTACCAAACCGCGGCTATACAATGGCCTCACACATTGCAATCGTACAACGGCTATACGGTGGCTCACACATAGAACCAAACATATATAATGGCCTCACACATTGCTACCAAACAGCGACTATACAATGGCCTCACACATTGCAATCGTACAACGGCTATACGGTGGATCACACATAGAACCAAACAGCGACTATACAATGGCCTCACACATTACAATCGTACAACGGCGGAAAGCTGGCCTCACACAATGCAATCGTACAACGACTAAACGATATTCTCACACATTGCAATCGTACAACGGCGTTACGCTGGACTCAAACATTGCAATCGTACAATGGCTATACGATTGTCTCACATATTTCAATCATAAAACAGCTTTACGCTGGCCTCACACATTACAATCGTACAGCGGCTATACGATAGACGCACACATTGCAATCGTACAACGGCTATACGATATTCTCACACATTGCAACCGTACAACGACTATACGATTGTGTCGCACATTGTAATCGTACAACGACTATACTATAGACTCGCACATTGCAACCGTACAACGACTATACGATAGCCTCACACATTGTAATCGTACAATGGCTATACGATGGTGTGGCACATTGTAATCGTACAACGACTATACTATAGACTCACGCATTGCAACCGTACAACGACTATACTATAGACTCACACATTGCAATCGTACAACGGCTATACGATATACTCACACATTACAATCGTACAATGGCTATACGATGGCATCACACATTGCAACCAAACAGCGACTATACAATGGCCTCACACATTACAATCGTACAATGGCTATATAATGGCCTCACACATTCCAATCGTACAATGGCTATACGATTGTGTTGCACATTGCAAGTATACAATGACTATACAATGGCCTCACACATTGCAATCGTACACCCCTATACGATTGTCTCAACAATTGCAATCGTACATTACATTATGGCATCTGCGTATGTATCGACCAAATCAGCCTGCGCTGTCCATGCAGACTGATCCAGGCGACACATTCCGCCTCCGAGGGATAGAATTATAGAGAAATTATTTCTTAAACAGAAAATCCACAGGAGGTGAAATGTGTCTGTTCGGGTTAGCCTGCACGGCATGCTTATGCTGATCAGGGTCGACACGTCACTCAGTCCATAGTGATGTTTTTCTCACGAGATGGGTCAAATGCTGAGGGCGACGTAAAACAGTAAACATTCAATTATTCTGCCCGACAGTACATCACAAAACATTCACAGGTCATCATGTCAACCTGCTCCTTCTTATCAAAATCCACACAAGTTGACAACATCTTCTAACAAGATTGTGTTAGTAAATTGTGAAGTGAAGACTTTGATCAGACTGTGTGGATGTACAGGCTGGTCTGAATCTATAGTGCTCGCAAAAGTGTAAGCCATGCACTGGCTCATTTTGTCAAGATGGGGATCGAATGCAATAACCACGGATGTACAGGCTGATCTGGATCTATAACGATAAAAAAACCCTTGTATCCTTTCTTCAAACACTGACTTATATAGTCAAGCTAGAATCGAACTCAATTACCCCAGGATCGTCCGCATAAATACAAGAAAGATAGAAAGAAATGTGTACAAAGATGAACTTTATTCATGATTTAAGAACCATAACACAACAAACTTAAAATTTCGAAGTCATTTAAAACTTCAAATATTTAAAATATCTTAATGGACAAATCATATAAAAGAAAGTTACATTCCACACTTGGAACAATATCACATAGTAATTAACCATTCGTCACATACAGACGAATGTTGATGCAGCTGCAGCAGACTTTTGAAAGAATCGTTACCGAGTAAAAAATGTTTTGAGCAATTCCACCTTTTTGTCCCAATGTTTCCCTGTCTGCTGCAGATGTGTCAAATGCATCTGAAAGTGGGAAAAAGTTAAATAAAATTATAATGCTGATAAGCTCACAATTGCATTTTCATCCACCATCTTTGTATTGAAGACTCGGACTGCTATGCAGCACATATCCGACTTATTGATATAAAACCGCAATTAACCCTTTCCCTCATATAAACCCTTTCTGGTGCCTCTGCAGCGGACGGCTTTTTGAAAACAGTGACAAAAGAAGAAATTGCTCAAAAACGATCAATTCTCCTTTTGCCACAATGTTTTCCACTTTTGGTCGGGCGGGGGTATTCAGGCATTCAACACAGTGTAATATAAACTAGAGATTGTTTATTTGAAAAAGTGCTCGTCTCCCCATTTGTGTGGTCGTAGGGGAGAAAAAGAAATGATAGAGCTTTTAGATTAGTGGTTATCTTTTTAAGAATTAACGTAATGTGGATGTAAGAAGTACCATTTTGTTTTTATTTCGATATGGAGCAAGCAATGATCATTGGTGGTTGTTTGGAATGCTGACAACGCTCATTGTCACTGTGACAATAGGGTTCTTCTACTAGGCGTGACCAACCTGCATACCAGGTATGGAGTTTCTCGACCCAAGCTTTCTTCAGTTATTGAGCGGAAAACATTTTTTACCTCACAAGGTCACCATGACCTTCTGACATAACAATCAATTCGGGTCATCTACTGGTCATGACCAACCTGCAAACCAAGTATGAAGTTCCTACGCCCAAGCGTGTTTCAGTTATTGTGCAGAAACATGTGTGACGGACGGAAACCATTTTACAGGTCAAGGGATCATGACCATCCTGTATACAAGTATGAAGTTCCTGGGCCCAAGCAATCTTCAGTTATTGAGCTGTAACCATTTTTTAGCCCAATGCCACCGTGACCTTGACCTTTGACATAGTGACCTCACAATTAATAGTGGCCATTTGCTGGTGATGACCAACCTGCATTCCAAGTATGAAGTTCCAGGCCCAAGCATTCAGTTTTAGAGCGGAAACCCTTTTTCAGCTTAAGGTTACCATGACCATGACCTTTGACCTCAAAATCAATAGGGGTTATCTGTTGGTGGTGTTCAACCTGCACACCAAGTATTAACCTCCATGGCCAAAGCATTCTACAGTTATTAAGCAAAAACTATTTTTCAGTTCATCGTCACTGTGACCTTTCAGCTCAAAGTCACTGTAACCTTGACTGGAGACGTCTGCTACTGGGCATGGTCAACCTACATACCAAGTATTGAGTTCCTCGGTCTACGGGTTCTTCCGTTATTGAGCGGAAATCACTTTTTACCTGACAAGGTCACGATGACCTTGGCCTTTGACCTACTGACATCAAAATCAATAGGGGTCATCTACTGGTCATGACCAACATGCATACCAAGTATGAAATTCCTCGCCCAAGCGTTCTTCATTTAATGAGCCGAAATAAGTGTGACGGACGGAACGGGCAAAAACAATATGTTACCCCCATGTAATGGGGGGGGAGACATAACTAGCTTTGACTGCTTGAACTATGTATATCAGTAAACAAGAGTGTTGTTCAGAGAAAAAAACGTGTCATTTGCCAATATGTCAGTAATACGTCTGTCTGTCCTCTTGATGTTCTATAACAGACTTGATTGCAGACGCATTTTGACGCATTTGCAACAGACGACATTTGAAAGCATTATTACAAAAGCAGAGATTGCTCATACTTTGGAATTCCTAATTTAGAAAAGATATCCCACATTTCTGCGTAAATGGTTTAAGTATTCTGCTGCTGATGCGTTGTATATGTGAAAGGGTTAAAATACCCTACATAATACTTTCTGGAAAATAAAATGTACAATTTTGATACATTCCTGAAAACGCCATTGTGGGTAAAGCAGAACGTGTTTATGTTATTTCCTACACTATTTCAAAGTGAACATAAGTCTACAGAGCTGTCTCAAGTCATCTAGATCACGGGACGCGTTAATTGGTTAGTTTATCCTAATCTGTGTTGGAATTTGGTGGACTATCAGGGTTTTTTCACCTTATCAGTGTGTAATAAGTAAGTGATTATGTTTTCATAGGCTACAAATGTTATACAACATGCGGGGGTCACACGTAGTAATCCAGGAACCAAACCTTTGTAGAAGCCTTTAACACCCTCCATTCTGAAAATAGATCATAGTCAATGTTTGAACCCCTTTCCAACATACAATAAATGAGCCGTCTCGCGAGAATACCATCATTATGGACTCTGCGTAAAGTGTTGACCCTGATTAGCATGAGCATGGCGCGCGGGCTTACCCGGATGGACACTTTTCGTCTCTTGTGGATTTTCTGTTTCAGGAATCATTACTCTTTACCTCTATCCCATTGAGCCGGATCAGTCTGCGTGGACTGCGCAGGCTGATATTGGTCGATACATTACGCAGAGGCCATAGTGTTGGTTTTCTCGCTAATATTCGTGAATGTTAGTAATGACGCACGCAAACTCATTTGTATCGATATTGTGTATGATGTTACAACGGAAGTTTAAAGATCAGGGCATGTTCGGATATTGTGGAAGTCAGTTGTGCAGCTTTAAATCACATTTGAATAACAATCGACAAGCCACAACTTCGGTGACTGTAAATTTGAAAACATCTGTATAGATTTAATATAAACGACTGTAATTAGAAAAGAATGTGTTCACTACTTGTGGTATAAAATCATTTAACCATCACTGCCACGAGTACTGGGTTGAAAATAAGAATAGTAAGCCCTTTTCTAGATACCAGAAATCTCAACTAGACGATTTCTTTGAAGACATCTAGACTAAAATATGTTAAATCACTACAAAAGTATAATTATTGACTAGTTTTGAAAGCATTGTGACACACTGATAAATTATTTAGTCGCAATGCTTACAAAAGTCCTTTGTTAAAGATAAGTCAAAATGCGCCTATATGTGGGCTCGTAAATGGCCTATATGTGGGGCTCGTAAATGGCCTATATGTGGGGCTCGTAAATGGCCTATATGCTATTGTTAGCATACGTCTTGAACTGGTGCTTGTACAAGTATGTGATTTCAAGCATATTCGCTTCATTTACTTGTTAACCCATGATCTACGTTGCGGTAGGCTATTTTGCCACAACTATAGATTAAAAGCTATGGATGCACAACTACTAGCTAAGCCAAATATGATCTGATTTACAGACGTGCGTTGAAAGTTTGAAAACATTATTTACTAATTGTCGACCTACCGCCCCGCTTCCCCCAATCTAAACAGATTGTGAAAAGTCAATATCCAATTATTTGTTTCCATTAAACAACGCTCTGATTTTATTTAATGCGTTGTATGCCTAATTCTGCATCAATTCTCCGTCGTCTGTCCACATGCCTGTCGCGGTACACGTTCACTTACTGACTTATTGGGAGGAGACGAGTGTGTTTCCATGATCCCTCTTGCCTAAGACAGCGGTGGTTTATGTCATCTTATTTTCAGAAACGGGCGTTCAGTTAGAAGCGATCGCGGCCATGGCCATTATTTCATTTATCTTCTGTTTCACTGCTGTGGTATTGTCGTTGGTCTTCCAGTGTGGCCTGTGCGGTCTTAGGCGATCCTACTTCTACATCATCATGGGTTGTTTTATGTGCATGTTCATTTCGGGTGAGTGTTCATGTCGCCGTGACATTTCTTGTTTAACCATACATACGTAACTGACGCCCCTGCAGCAGATGTATTTTGAAAACATTGCTATAAAAGGTATAAAAGAAAAAATCGTTTATAAACAGAAATTTCTCCTTTTGCCACAATTCAACACTATACAGTTATTTAACTATAATTTAAACATAATTTTCATATCTATGCCAAGACGTTTTTAAACTATTCTGTAGATGACTTTGCAAACATCTAGGCAAAGAACTGCCAAATCTCTATAAAGAAAAATATAATCACTGAATAGAATTTAAAAAACATTGTTGCAACGGAGCAATAGCTGACTATGAGGGAATTTCTCCATTTTGCTACAATGTATTCACAAGTCATCTACCTTTGTCAAATGCACCTGCATGAAAGGAGAATTTCATCTGAAAGGAATTTACAAATTGTAAATAGTTCCAACCACTTTCCTGCCATGTCCGATGTAAAGTGGATGTTTTTTAGGGTCCCTATGAATAAAAGTACTAAATTTCTAGGTTCTATCTTCATTTATCAGCAGACAATTACACACAATAGATAACTCGCTATAGAATGATATTTCTAACATTTAATGTTGACAATACAACAATTAAGTTATCAAAACCGTTGCAGGTTCTAAGGTAAACTGTATGTATACTATCTGAAAATATCTTGTTTTTATTTGTAAATACGATATACCGCTCTTTATGTTTCAAACAAAATATTTTGGCAAACATATAATAAAATCAGTATCAGATACTCATCTATCTGAAGATCTATACGATAAATCGAAATATTCGAAGAAAAAGGGTGAAAACACTGTGTTCCGTCTCTTTATTTAATTAAATGTTCGTTCTATATCTTTGTCTATTCCAGTGTTGTTAAATTTCATCACCGTTATTTTGGCTGCTGTAGCATTGAGCGACTTCTTCGATGCATTGAAGATCCAAAACGCTTTCGAATTTCCCTGGGCTGTTTTATTGTTTGGACTTGGTGGACTTTGCCTGGCTATTTCAGTTATATTATATACGATCATTCTCACTCACTGGAAACGGTATCGCCATATTTACTCTCGAGAAAGATACTACTTTGACGAACCGGAAGGCCCAATTTATACCATCGATAAACCAGATTATAACAGGAATGGCTACAACATACGACGGGATTCCCTTCGTCGATCGTACGCACCTCCCAGGGATTACGTAAGTGATGATAGAAGGGTTGATAATGTTGATGACTATCGACGGGATTATCGGGATGGTTATCGGGATAATCGGGATAATAATTACCGGAAATCCATTCGGCCATATGAACGGAGAAACCCGAAAGATTACCGGAAGTCCGGTTACAATTACGACAAGTACAGGGACACTAGTCGATACCAAGACACTAGTCGATACCAAGACACTAGTCGGTACCAAGATACTAGTCGGTACAAAGACACAAGTCGATTTGGTGCAAGAAACGATCGACCGTGGCATTCGAAAGTTGATGATGTAATCGATGAATCGAATTGGTTGCGCATGACGACAGGGATTAGAGGGAGGGATAATTATTATCGGTAATTAATTGATATGTATCAACAAACATAGAAGATTCTACAAAATTTACAACGTCTTTTTCTATATCTTTAAATTCATACAAGGATCAAGACGAATTTACCATTTCCCACACATGGAAAACCTCAAGCAGATGAGTTTGCCAAGATCTAGGCTAAAACATGAAACTGATATATAATTAAAAGTATCATCTTCTCATAGAGTTGAAAAATAACAACGTTTTCAATAAACGTCTGCTAGAGCTGCGTCATGATGCGTCTTCGGCGGGAAAGGATTAAGGGTAGACTTTGTAAAAATACTTTCGTGAGATATACTTTGTTATTTTTATTAAACATCAGGCTAATGAACACATTTGATCGACATAAGATATTTATATTAAATGATATTTTGATCTTTACTCTTGTATTAGTATCCTCTTGCGTGGTTCTAAAGTCGCTCTAATACATACCGTAAACATGTTATTGACGAAGAAAGAAACTCGATTCATTTTAATCAACAAAAAACGTAACTACACAGTTCTTTTGTTTTTGAGAAAATGACAAACATGACTCTTTTAAGCAAAATCTGTTGCTGAAATATTATTCAATTAGAAATTAGTCTGGAGTAATAAGTGAGTTTGCTGTCACCCTTTTCTAAGAGTAGACATTATAGGAAGCAAAAAATAAAAAATGAAAATGATAAAAAGATCTTTCAAATACTTATAAAAATAGTGATATTGGGACCAAAATACGTATATGCTATCATACAACATATTTATTCACATAACGTTTATTTATCGTCTATTTAGAAAAATAAAGTTAACGTTTACATGCGGTGCTGAGTGTTATTTTTATATTGCGACTTCAAACAGTTTTCCTAGTTTGTATTGACATCCTTCATAGAACGCGAACAAGGAGGTTACATTAAATAAATGTAATAGACCGACCGACCTACATCTACCTCATGGCTGATTTTGAAAATAAATTTAAATAATGCCCCTTGATTTGGGTATGTTGTAAATGACTAAATGGTGCAGATCTTTGAAGAAAAGTTGGTCAAAAAATAGAAATCATATCATTTTTTACATTTTGGACAAAGTATTCAATTGAGTTATGCTCTGGGAATGTTGCATAAATTCAGCTTGTCATATCTACGCCTGATTGCCAGAGATAACCGACTTATAACGTCGCTTCCAACATGTGAGAAAATGCTAATTTCTATCTTAATTTACGTAAGAGAGCCTGTATTGCTCCACCATCATCAAGAGAAAAGTAACTCACTTTTGCCATATAATGCAAAACAGGCGCGCCCACTGATGACCATGTTTTTCCACAAATAACCATGGCTTTTATGAATCTGATAGAGAGTCACACATGGAACATCTCTATACAAATCATTGAACATGTTCTTCAATCCCTTCTAGAAGACGAATTTATCAAATGTTCAGTATAGGTACTTATAAGGGAAAATATCCCCACCCACTGATTACTATATTTGTTGACCAATCAAGATGACTTCAAAGAATCTGTTAGAGGGTCATCCAAGGAACATTTCTACACATTTATTTGGAAATCGGCAATATCTTGTCAGAGGAGATTTTTTTTAAAGTGTTCCCTAAAGGCATATATGGCAAAACGGCCACGTTTCCTCGCCGATATCGGGGTTATTTACCAATCATCATGTGTTGATGAAATCTGGTAGAGAGTCACCAAAGGAACATTTCAACAATGTGTTTTGGGAATCGGCATAATACTATCTATATCTTTTTTAAGTTTTCACTTCATGCCACAATAGGCAAATAATAACCGCCCCCTGGTGGCCATGTTTTTCTACCAATCAACATAGCTTGAAGGAATCTGATAGAGGGTCACCGAAGGAACATTTCCAAAATGTTATTTGAAAATTGGCCTACCAGTTTAGAAGGACACCATTTTAAACGTTTTCTGGGTTGCCACGGAACCCAGAATTCTGCATTGATAAGAATGTTTTGTTTAGGAAATTCAGAGGTATCTAATAAATATCTGCTAGTGATGATCACTGTTATGATGTTAACGCACGCGATCTTCTACAGTTTACCCGGATTAAAGAAAGGCACGTCTGGTGTTGTCGAAAGTCTTGGTTTGAGAGAGAGATTCAAATTCATCAACTGGGCTCACTTCCGGTTGGCAGAGGAAACGAAGGACAGCACAAGGTTAAAAGGAACACACTCCTGTAACGGCCATCCTGACAGGTACCATACTACCTATAAGGTTTCATACCAATGGACCTAGTGGTAACAGAGGAGAAGTCGTTTGAAGCAAAGTATTGACGCACGCACATACGACGGTCAATTGCAATAACATAATTTCGACTGGCTTTCAGCTAGTGGAGAAAAAAAATATTGAGACATCGTCTTAATGACTTAAAGTCTCCCATATATGTCATGTAATAAATCTTCATATTAACTTGGGCTATATATGTAAGTTTTATTCATGACATACAAGTTATGCTTCCGCTTCTGATTGGACAGGATGGACACTAAAATTTGGAGGAGCTGATTCTTATTAAACAAGTTAATTTTCTAATTTATCAACCATATAAGTGAAATTATTACACAACTATAAATAATAATTGATATCCCACCGATTGGGAAATTTTATTTGGTCCATTTAATAGTTCTTGCGAAAACTACAATTGATCTTTTTTATATTGTCAACAGTAATTTTACAGGAGCAGCCGTATTAAAATATTTTGAAATTCCTTAATCCTTACTAGTATCACGTTGATTAAATGGGTTAAAAGTTACAGTATGGTTTACCATCAAATCCATCTAATAACACTTAAAAACTATCACTAAATAAACAAGAAATATTGTAAAAGTTAAAGTTGCACTCTTAATCAAATTCCGGAAAAAATTAGTAAAGTAACAATTATTTTCCCTTATAAACCTTTGTGAGATGATGTTTGATTCTAACTAGACTGTAGTATAAGAAAGATTTCATATTTTAATTATTTAATTAAAATCGTTTTTCCTTTTTCGGTAGGTACCGATTAAGGAAAAGCAAGACATAACGGTAACTAAATTATACCTCTTTAAAGGTT
>JAUELF010235785.1:0-13073 GCA_031471495.1 Clinocardium nuttallii
GGTTCATTTGAATCATCAATGTGTCAAATACTTAGAGTAGTATCATGAGGTTCATTTGAATCATCAATGTGTCAAATACTTAGAGTAGTATAATGTTGAGGTTCATTTGAATCATCAATGTGTCAAATACTTAGAGTAGTATTATGAGGTTCATTTGAATCATCAATGTGTCAAATACTCAGAGTAGTATCATGATGAGGTTCATTTGAATCATCGATGTGTCAAATACTCAGAGTAGTATGATGAGGTTAATTTGAAAATACATATAACCTTTTCCCTCACTTTCTGACGCCTCTGAAGCAGAATACTTTTGAAAACATTATAGCAAACAAAAGAATATGCTCAAATCAAGGAAATTCCCATTTTGCCACAAAGTTTCCAAATCTCTTTAATAATCAACATTTCTCATATATAGATAGTTTATATGTGTGTGTATATGTTTTTAAGGTGCCTGCTGCAGCTTTTTAATGCAAGCCGCAAATGTATTTTAACATGTTTATAGCAGACGACATTTAAAAACATCGCTCCAAAAGGAGAAAGTGCGCATTAGGATCATACGCCTAAATTCGTTCAAGGTCGTCTGCTGCTCTTGTTTGTAAAAAGGGTTAACATTATCTATAATGTTCATGTTTATATAATTTACTGTATTCAACACAGACTATACAAAGCATGTCAAGGACTGGTCAATTATGTTTAAACGGTAGAACTTTACATTTCACCTTTCCCTGATAAAGACGGCTTTTGATTATTATGCAAACGTCGACTCTTAGAAACATTACAGGACAATCACGCATTGTTCACACATGCAATTTCTCATGTTTTTACGAACAAAACAACGCAATAATCATCTCCTTAAAATACATTCGGGTTAAATTAATTTACTTTTCATGTTTACTAATGGGTCCTCTTTATAAACTGCATAATAAGGAAAGTGTTAAATCAATACACACCATTGTGATTTCTTTATTCAAATGTGACTGTCCCCGATATTTCTGATACTTGATATTTGACACTTCTGTAGCAAACGACTTTTGTTAAAAGAAATAACATGAACACCGGAAAAATGAGCGATTTCCATCATATACCCAAAACGCATCGGTAGTGATAAAGTAGAGTTTCCGCGTCAGTAATGTAGAAATAGAGTGCCCTCCTTGGAAGCAAAAGGTTCCATGTTAGATCCCCGGTTAGGTCATACATATGCCAATGCCTCCTGCCTCAATATATTGGGGTTAACATCATTACTAACTCGTTTGTGTTCGAATAACTACAACATCAATACCGCTTACTTACTTAAGAAATGTCGTGATAAACCATATAATAGCGTTTACGGTGACCTTTAACAAGCATGCTTTTCCAGAAATGTTTTTTAACTTTATTATTTATATATCCAATTTTCAATACGAAATAACTAATTTCCTCAGATGAGTTTTAAAGCAGGCGCATTTCAAAATGCAAATATGAATTTAACATTGAAGGTTATCGGATTGTACTTAACTTTATCCTATATACAATAAATTTCATGTTAGCTTTGAAAAAAGATAAGAAATTAATTATTGAAAAAAAAGGCTGTTTCTTCTTTATTTACTTTTGTTTTCCTGAGTCATCTTCTGTAGAAACTTTGTAATGAATGTGTTTGTATAAAAGGGTAAATATGTAATGGGTTTACAACTAGTACAATCTTCATAACGAGTAATGTTATGATAATAGACAAGTATAAACAGCATATTGAGGAATATTTTTATAAATCCAAAGCGCAATCGGGATTTCTTTATAATAATCTGAATGGACCCGTTGTTTACCAATAGAGACAATATTAAACGTTTCTGCAGCAATGTAGATTTAAAAAATAAACATAATATGCACACAGTAAATAGAACACAAACCACATCAGTGGTGCAGGGGTACCACGAACGCTCATGGACAAAACAGGTGCCTGGTTCAATCCCTGGCTGGGTCATACCACATGTATAAGAAATGGAATGAATGGCACTCAGGAGTGTGGGGATAACATTACGATTAACTCGTTAGTGTGAGGAAAAAAGAACTAGGAGAAATGGTAACTTACCCTAGACATACCTAATATAACACTAGGATTAACTCGTTAGTGTGAGGAAAAACTAACTAGGAGTAATGGTAACTTACCATAGACAGACCGTATAATAACTTACATGAATTGAAAAGTTTAGTGAATGTACAAATAAGTGTTCTGACGAAAGTTAAGTCCGTGCATAACATATACATTTTCATCTGCATTGTATCACATATTGTAAAACAGGCACACTCAGAACTATGTATTGGCGCAAACGATAGCAATTTGAAAGAAACACAATTGTAGCTTCTTACCAATTAGTACTTTATCTGAATTAGTATTTCACAAATGTTGACACTAGACCTGTACCTGATCATGAACATAGACAATACGACAATATATCTGTAGTTCAGAGGCTTCAGCCTAAAACGGCGCTGAATTGTAGTATGAGATCAGTAGTAATCCTACATGTAATATGATGGATACTCAACGTCGTTAACGTATGGTGAGCAATAATCAATCAACACTATATGAAAGTAAAGTAACGCGTATACATAATCATTAACAGGTACTCCAGGAAAGCAAACCTTAGCGTTATCATAATACACTTGGCAAAACGCCAGCCTCTGCATGTAAGCTAAGTATACGAATGGAAACTGCTCAACAAACAAATGTTTTACGACTAAATGACAAACTATACATAGCCAACATTGTGTATTGTGAAACAGGGGCGTAATCAAACCAAGAAAAATAAGTTCGTAAAATGGCCGCCATGATGTAACTGAAATTATTTTGAAAAGGGTGTAAAAAACCTAATCGAAACTATCAATAACACGGACTTTAATATGCTATAGAACACTCAATAGCATTTGTGTTTACTATGGTTGCTATTTAAACACGGAAGTAAATAAGAAACATTGAAAATAAATTAAAACCAATTGCATTCAAAATAACCTAGTATTATCCCAATTCAAAACTGCTTTGTAAACGATTGTTCAACATCGCTATTGAAAAAACCCTCATCCTGCGCATGTGCAATACTCTGTTTACCCTTTTCCACGTATCCCAAATATACAGCAGATGAGTTTGAATACAACTAGACTTAATTTTTAAGGTAAATATGTAAACATGAAAGCATATGTTTAGTATATGGTTATTGACCCTTTACTGTGAAATAAATCATCGTTGGACCGAGTTCGTTGGTTGACGTTGCCGAGCTTGCGAGGCTACGTTCGCCAAAGAACGAGATACAACGATGATTTCACAGTACAGGGTCAATAACCTTTTTTATTGCATACTTGCATATTGTAAATTATTTAGTTTACAATGTTTTTTTTAAATATATGTAGAGAGTATAAAGATCTGCTTCGAAAATCCAAACAAACTATGTGTTTGCATGTGTAGTCATTTCGTCAAAAATGCCGTTTGGAGAGTTGAATTATAACGGTGACGTATTTTTTTTAAATGACGACATGCACGTGCATAACCAACATTTTAGAAGCGCGTTGTTGACTGTTTTCCGTTCAAGAACGTACTGGTAGCATTAGACAGTAAGAAATTGTCTATTACCAGTATATGAGAATTAAACATTACAAAGTCCCGCGAGGTTTAAAAATGATATTTAGATCAGCTATGTTTCTTTACATAAAACAAGTACACCCTAGCATGTTAAATATTATGTTCGCATATCCTTATCTACGGTCATGATCACTCATTGATCGAAAAATCATGACCACTTTCTTCAATGCAAAATCAAAGTATGCAATAAAGCTTAATACATTGGGGGAAAGAATGTGCTCTTAATGAGTAATTTCTAATATTGTAAACAATCTAAAATTCGTCTGCGTAAATGGAAAATACATCGTTTACTATTTCCAAACCCTTCACCTAAGTGATCAGATCAATACACGTAATTTAACTATCTCATTTGTTTTATTTAAGAAACAGACTTGCCTTAATACAGTGTAGAGTCTTCCACATATGGGATAATATTCAGTCAATGTAGAATAGCAGCCATCTGGTTGTGAATAGTTTGTGTAATGTATTTATTTTAAGCAAATAATGAATGTACTCACAGTGAGCAATTACTTATTTTGTCAAATTGTTTTCAAATTAGTCTACTACAGATGGGACACGATTTTTCTATAAATGCATGGGCTATATACCACTGCATAAGTCATTGTAGAATTTGAACGAACTAATTAACATTGAATTGTGAAAGTATATTGTTAAAAGGCTAACAGTTAGAAACATTGATGATAATGACTATGATGAAATCATGATATACAACACATACATTAAACCTTTCCAACAGGTAACCAACCTCATGTTGAGGCTTTTGAAGCGTTTAAACACATTGTGTCAACAGAAGGAATTGCTCCTAATGAGTCATTTGTCCCTTTGTCACACTGTTTTCAACTCATGTCAATAAGTACACTTAAGTTTAACGATAGTTAACATATATTTGTTTATGGTATGTCATGGTCGTCAGTTAAAGATCGACGGTATGTGGGAAGGAGTTATCCTTTACAACCTTGACAGGATATTGAATGTCAGAACATGATATTTCTCGTTTGATTTAATTTGGTCTACTCCACTCCTATACACTCGCTTAACAAAAGCCAATGGATTATCAATTCGGGTGTCAATCATTAGCCAAAACATGTATCAAGGATGTTGAAATTGAACCTTCGTTTACATTGGTTGGCGTCTTCTGACGTTATCGACCTGAATAAATTATGAGTTTAATTTAAGACGTGTTGATTCCAAAGGGATGTATTACTGTCGTGTAACACTCATATCGACTGGCAAATATGTGTCTGCTTGCACGCTACAGTAATGTCATCTGCTTAATTGTCTGCACTCATTTTGCATAAGATAGTTTTTCTTAAAATGTATTGCTAAAATTAACCCAATCTTAATGTCAATCTGATAAGATCTCGGATCAGCCCCAACATGTTTTAGGTTCTGATCTGGATGTAAAGTCAACGCTTCGCGATATAATCGCTAGCGATTAAAGGGTTACATTGCGTGTTTGATTAGAGACGTTTAAATTTTCTTTAATGTGTATACAAGAAATATTCAACAATCATATTGATTGACGAATCTTTACTATTTTACTTTACGCATTTACCCTCAAACATAAGTGTTCTGACGAATATTTAGCCCCACGTGAACATATAATTGATCGTTTGTATTATATCAGATCCCTTTTATGTACATTGTATTCACATTTTAACCAATTATGTATACAGCAAACAGAATTGTAGTTAGTGGGACCAAGGCACACTTAATTATAGCGCTGTCAATGGTATATTCGATATTGGATAACAAATTAGTTTCCTTTATATGTCGTACTCTTTAAACGTTTGCACCAATAGACACACTCTTACCAGTATTGTTAAAAAATATGCCTTTTAGATAATGTAAATACGATATTCACAGCCGATGTAGTAGAGGCGTTTTCAGCAGACGCCTTTTGTAAACATTTTGGACATTGATTTAATTAAGTGTCATTATACTCTTACACTCGGTAATGAACTATGTGGTACAATGCTGTCAACTGTACTGAATGAGAATACTTTAAGTTACAGAGAATTGCTTCATTTATTCCTCGTTGTTTATAAAGTCGCCTGTTGCAGAGTTTGTATATTTTGAAAAGGGTTAAGACGACTGATTTATAATACAGTTTACCCTTTCCGCGACATAGTAAACTTTCAATGTTTTCAATAGTAAGTAATATTGTAAAACCGGGTTTGAAAAATGAAAGTATACCAATCATCTTTTAATATTTACAATCACATTGTTTCATACATGTATACACATAATACATGTATTATATATACATATAATACATGTATATGTAATATATTCACACAATACAAAATCTAATGCTATTTGAGTTTTATTTTGTTTACATATATTTGAGTGTAAAATTCGACTGCCAGCAGTTACAAAAAGTAAAATGTATTATCGAATGTTTTTGTGACTTTAAACGAATTGCAATTATCCTTGGTTGACTGCGCTCGAACAAAACATGGGTTGGTTCTTTGTTATTCGCATTTTTTGTAGTAATTAAGTCCAACTGTTTATATTTGCTGTTCTATATTGTAGAAGTTTAATTGACAACAACACATTACTCTTCCCGTACATACATACCACTCTCAGATTCTAATGCCAAATGCTCTAAATATATATACCTCTCACCTCTGATTTATGTGAGAAAGTAGTCAGTGGCTTCAAACTAATGTTGTGTAAGTACTGGTGTTGGATATCCAGGAAAACATGGGTAGGTGCACTGACCGCCGTGATATGACCAACGTTGAAGGCGGCGTTAAACTCCAAACAATCAAACAACCAATATATATATATATAACTGCTACTACTAAAGCTTATTTTGAGATTCCAAGTGAGATCAGTAGAGATGTTGAACGTGAAAATTGTGAGCGGGCCACCCAACTCTAACATGTCGTGTTTGATATTGAACAGGGGGCGTGAGGAAAGATCAGTTGTAGGCGTCTCCTCCCTCATCCGACATTCTTCTACTCGTTTCACTTAAAAACCATTATGATGTTATTAAAGCGTTATTAAAACAAGTCGTATTTACAGAAGTTACTGATTCATAATTGTATTCGCTTATAATGAGCTCGTGCGAAGCAAGTTATATACAAACAACTGATAGTCATTCGAGTTTTAAATGTCATATAGACCGTTACAAAATGTGAACGTTATAATTTCATGGAGATTTTAGTTCGGATTGAACCATCGAGCCCTGCCATATACGTTTCTTGCAGTTCAGTAAATAGTAAAGGGATGTTAAGGGTAGTGGTTTGATCGATTTGTTATTGGATTCTGCCTCCTGGTAATGCTTTGAAATTTAGCACAAGGAGTATATTTAGACAGGCCAGCGTTTCACACATTGGGATTTTACCTTGTCTTTACTAAGTATATGAATTTAAGGTAAATAACTTTCAAAACATCGCAATCTATATAAATGTGTAAGTTTTACAAGTTGAAGAAAGACAAAGGCCGGTGTATTTATTGAATGTATGTACATTTAAAGTTAGCTAATTTCATAATGTATATAGTCTTAACAGTAATCCTGAATTGGTTACCTGCATCATACGCTTTATTATTTCAATAGTAATTCAAACCGGGAACCATTAAACTGGTTCCCGAAAAAAGCGTCTAGCTAACATAAAAGCCAGCAACAATGTTTCTATAGTTCATTATAGATTTCCATTTGTATCAATATTTTACACATTAACCCTTTTCCACAATATACCCTTACCGTCCCTCTGCAACAGACGATTTGTTAAATCATTGTGTCAAAAGATGAAAGTGTGCATATTGAGTTATCTCAATAAACGGTTTTAACGCTTTCCCACACACGAGTCTATTCCCTAACTGTAAATCTGCAACAGCCGACTTTTAAAATCATTGTGGCTAAACGAGAAATTGCTCACAATACGCTGACTTTTTCCCCTTTTCGCGGTTTTAACCCTTTCCCACATACGAGTATAATCCCTTTCAGAGCATCTGCAGTAGACGAGTGTTGAAATCATTCAGGCAAAAGGTTAAATTGTTCAAATTGAGATGATTGTTCTCTATTTACGGTGTTAACCCTTTTCATACAGAATTTACAATTTATGAACCTCTGCAACTGACACCTTTTAAAATCATTGTGACAAAAGGTGAAATAAGTCATAAATGAGCTTACATTGCTCCATGTACGGTTTAAATCATTTCCCACATACGAGTATAAAGTATATCTGGGCCTCTGCAGTGTGCGACTTTTTAAATAATTGTGGCGTAATGTTAAAATGATCAAAATGAGCAATTGCTCCATTTGCCGCATAATTTACAACTCTTTTCAATTATCATATTATAACTTATAGGGATTATCTATGTTTTGATTGCTTCATAGTTTGTCAGGTTAAAAAATCATTGAAACCATTGTGGCAAAAGGAGAAATTGCATATAATAAGCAATTGCTCTATATGCCACGAAAGATTTAACTCTTTTCAATTGTCTTACTTTCATTTATAGAGATTATCTATGTTTTTTTCTTGATTATTTCAAAGTATGTCAGGTTAAAAAATCATTGAAATCCTTGTAGCAAAAGGTAAAATTGATTATAATGAACAATTGCTATATTTACCACAATAAAAAAATCAACCCTTTCAACCAACTTACTATCATTTATAGAGATTATCTATGTTTTGTTCTTGATTATTTCAAAGTATGTCAGGTTAAAACATCATTGAAATAATTGTGGCAAGAGGAAAATTGCTCATGATGAGAATTTATAATATGCGTTTACCACAATAATTTTGAACACTTTTCAATTATCATACAATCATTTTATATATATTATATATTTTGTACTTGATAATTTCAAAGTCGTCTGCTGCACATTTGTTTCATGTTGGAAGTAGTTAAATCCACTATCATGACTTACACATACAAAACAACAACAGATTTTCTGTTTGTCTGCATTGATTGAAAAAACAATTAATTATCAGTTCTTGTGTTATCATGACTTACACATACAAAACAAAAACAGATTTATGTGTGTCTGCATTAATTGACAAAACAATTAATTATCATTGCTTGTGTTCAAAAATCACCTCATTCAATTAAAACACAGACCAGCCAGGTTAAATATCCTACATAAAAAATATATCTTCAATTACCGATATCAGTATTACAAACTATAAATACAGTTTAATGTTTCTTATGTTTGTCTATTTAAATGTTCTGTTTTCTTGCTCCGACATATGCAACGAAATATTGCGGCTTCACTTTGACGATTTGCGTCAAGCATTCGTCTTGTTCCGTATTTAATTACTCACTATTTAGGATTTAGGTATATAAAGAAATATATACACGGTTTTAAATAATGATGATTTGATTTCTCAAGGTTTTAGTTATGCCCATTTGTTTTCAACTTTGTATTTGGTAAAATTGGCTTAAATGTTCATGTAAATATAGAAGCTTGTATGTTGTCAACACGAACTATGGATATCAGTGCTAGGAAAGCTTTAAACTGTTTAATCAACCGTAGTTTTGATAAGACTTATCAGGTCTACACAATGATCTGGGTCTACACTGTTCAGAAATGCCTACGTAAACCTTTAACATGCAGTTGTTTAAATAAAACTTTGCTAATCGAAAGAAGTGACTAATACATATATTAAAACAAACTATGTAATGAAGAACTAGAAGTATATGTTTCTGAAACAGTCTTATATAAATTAAGTACAGTCATTTAACTAAATATGAGTGAATCCTTTCTGTGATAAAGACGGTATAGAAGCTTCTACACATGCATGCTTTGCAACAACCTATTTATATTGAATATAATAACTTATTGCTCAAACGAGGTTGCGCATATCTACACTTTTCGCAAATGAGTCTTCAATAAACTGGATGATTGGTGAACTGGTGAACTGGTCCTTTTAATATAACTGGAAACTTGTTGAAAACAGCGCAAAACACCAATCGACGCTACATCTTATAAAACCCGTTCGTGTTGTGTTTACACTGGTTGCTATGTAAACACGGAAGTAAATAATACAAATTAAAGAAAAGGTAGTGAAACCTATTGCAGTTAAATGAACTATCCTAGGTGAACGGTGAATAATACATATATAAAAATACCCAGGGGTCATGAATAAGTAAACTGTGGCAGTGAAATAACTGAACTCTTGTTGAAAGCGACGTAAATCCCTAATAAATTAGATTATGTCTCTGAAACAATTTATTATAAAATAAGTACAGTAATTAAACTAAATCTGAGTTAACCCTTTCCGTGATAAGGATGGTCTTAGAAGCCAATACACATGCTTGCTTAATTATATTGAATATAATAATTACCTGCTCAAACGAGCGACGTCTCATGTTTTTACAATGTTTAAAGCTTCGTATCATAAACCGTCTACTTGTTTGGTGTTCTTATTATTTAAAACAGTCGACTATATGAATTGGGTATGTTGGATTGTATTTAACAAGTACACGTAACAGAGCAATTGAACATTTTCTTTGACAAAGGCGTTATTCCGTAATGTGCAGCAAACGACTCTTGAACAAAAAACAAAGAAAATACATTAGAGTGTCCTTAACCCTCTTCCTTATACAGCAGGCGACACTGAGAACACACGTATATGGACAATCTGTTCAGGTTGCATAGACACGCGGACTGATTTGTATCTACACCTTTCGCAATTGAGTCTTCCACGTATGGGATACCAGTCTTTGTAGAAACGCAGCCAGTTGCTTTAAAACAATAAGTGTATGGAGTGCTGGAGTGCGAATACCAGGAAACACATGGGTTGGTGAACTGGGCCCCTTGATATAACTGAAAACTTGTCGAAAACAGCGCAAAACCCCAATCGACGCTATAACTTATAATACCAGTTCGTGTTGTGTTTACACTGGTTGCTATCTAAACACGGAAGTAAATAATACAAATAAAAGAAAACATATTGAAATATATTGCAGTTAAATTAACTATCCCAGGTAAACGGTGCACACTATTTGTATTTATGAAATAGAACATGATCATTATAAACTCTTACTTCGTTATTATCGTTACATGTTGATTCTGCTGTGTAGCTAATATTCTAACCGGAATTCAAACTTATCCAATCTGCTTTGTGAATGATTGTTCCCAATATTTATCGATGAGCGTACCCTCGTTATGCGCATGTGCAATGTTCGGTTAACCCTTTTCAAACATATCAAAAACAAGGAGAAGATTACTTTGAAAACGAGCTAAACAAACTATGGTAATTATCTATAATGAAAATATATTTAATGCATAGCGCGTAAAACATGCTGACAAATAAAGAATGTGCCCATATTGAGCAATTACTTATTTTTTTATCAAATTGGTTTAAAAAGTAGTCTGCTGCAGAGGGAAATGGATACATAGAGCCGATTAATATTTTACTGAATGAATTACTAAACCCTTCGCCGCAGTGATTCCTTCAAAAGACTTAATGTATTTTTACAGGTTCTGATTGACATTTAAATACTTCTTTGATGTAGGCACAAATTATGCTTCATCAACGATTTCTCTATAGGCAGTGAGCGTATGCCACTCACAGAATAATGTATAAACGGAATATACTCCCTTATACTGAATCATCAATGTAAAGTGTACACAAACTAACAGTTAAGTACATTGCTAATAATAGATAATAGTACATTATGATATACGATCATACTTTAACCCTCTCATACTTGTACACATATGTTGACGCTTCTACAGCTTTTGTATAAATAGTGCTCACAATGAGTATGTTCACCCTTTTCTATAATGTTTTCTTCTCATCATAATAAGTATACTTTTATTTAATATATAATGATATACGATACACACGTTAAGCCTTAATTTAAACTTGTTTTATCTTACATCGAAACTAACCACCACTCTCGACTTAGCCAGTGCTCGAGCCATTTGTGTGGAAAAGTGCTAGCAGTCAGGACCCGCTCATCACGGATCTCGAACCAGGGACCTTTGACAAGAGAGGTTGACAATCTACATCTGTACCACTGTCTTAAACTTTATCCTCTTAACCGCAAGTAAACACCTTTTTGGAAAATCTCAGACAGATTTTGTCAAAAAAATATATTTTCCTAATGAGGCTTTTGTTACACCACTTTACATTCATGTCAATATTTAACCTCAGATATTGTTTGCTTTTATGAGTTTGTAGTCGTCTACGGTACATTTACTGTACGTGGGCGAGACTTACCCTGTATATGTACACTCTTCACATGAAATTGATAATTACAACTTTTTATATTTGAGATCTATATTATTTTCCTATGACAAATTGTCGTGTTCTACTAAACTAAAAATGTAGGTCATTCTTAAATATCATCAATCTGGGTTTAAACCGTGTGGATCTCAGATCAGCCCGCTTTATGCGTGGGGTCCAATCAAAATGCAAGCTTAAGTCGTGGCATAGGTTATGCTGGGTTGGACACAGCCGTCGCTAGTGAGGACAGAGTTAAATTAAGATTTCCAAATATAGGGTTCAACTTCGATATATCGACCGGCAAATATTCAACAGGTTAAAACGTAAATGTTTCCCTTTCCCTTAAATGACGGCTTTTTTGGACGACTATTAGAAACATTGCAAGACAATCATGCATTGTTCAAACATGCGATTTCTCAACAAAACAACCCAAACAATCATCTCCTTAAAATACGTTGGTGTTAAATTAATTTTCTTATTTTGTGTACTAATTGGTCGTCTTTATGAACCGCATAATAAGGAAAGCGTTAAATCAGTACACACCATAGTGATTTCTTTATTATTCAAATGTGACTGTCCCCGATATTTCTGATACTTGACATTTGACACTGTAGCAAACAACTTTTGTAAAAGGAAATTACATGAACACCGGAAAAAAAGAGCGATATCCCTCATAAACCCAAAACGCAACGGTAGTGATAAAGTAGAGTGTCCGTGTCGGTATTGTATAAATAGAGCGCGCTCCTCGGAAGCGACGGTTCCATGTTAGATCCCCGGTTAGGTCATACATATGATGATGTCTTCCTTTTTCGATGCTCAACAGAGTGGGGTTAGCATAATGACTGACTCGTTTACGTTCGGATAACTGAAACAGTTATACTGGTAACTTACTTAAGAAATTCCTTGATATAATTGGGAAACACGTTTATAGTGGCGTTAACTTTTCCAAAAATGTTTTTTAACTTTGTTTTAGTACTTAAATATCCAATTTTCAATACGAACAAACTAATTTCCTCAGATGAGTCTATATGCAGACGAATTTGAACATGTAAATATGAATTTAACATTGAAGGTTATCGGATTGTACTTAACTTTAACCTATATACAATAATCTCCACGTTAGCTTTGGAAAAAGATAAGAAATTATTATTGAAAAAAAAAAGAAATAGCTGTTCCTTATTTAGTTACTTTTGTTTTCGGAAGTCATCTTCTATAGAAACTTTGTAATGCATCTGTTTGTAGGCGGGGGTAAATATTCAATGGGTTTAACACAATCT
>JAUELF010235796.1:0-22723 GCA_031471495.1 Clinocardium nuttallii
TGTGCAATTTCTTCTTTTGTCACTATGTTTTCAAAAAGCCGTCTGCTGCAGAGGCATCAGAAAGCGTCTTTATCAGGGAAAGGGTTAATAACATAAATTCCACCGGCTTCGTAATTTAAAGTGCACGACCCGAATTCTCCAAAAGTCCTATGACTGTACTGTTTGTACTTTGATTGTTTTCTATACTCTGTAAAGTCGCTATAACTATAACTGAGGGCTATCAAACAAGATGTAAGCTATCGAATCCCGGCTCGACCATTCACTATCTTACATGACTGATAAAGTCCATAGTGTCTAGAGTCATTCTTCTTCCACAAATTGTTTGACAACCTAAGTTACCTGGCTATATATAACTTGGAGAACTTGTATGAATCATATTCCTGTATATGGATAGGCGAACTGGCCGCCGTGATATAACGGAAACAACTGTTGAGCATGGATATACGCCTCATTCAATTGACCCACTAGGTCGATGGTTACATTACTTCGAATGTATTTCTATATTTCAGCGACCCCTCTTCCGCCATTACTATAAAGGAACGGATGCCGTTGTGATTGTCATAGACAGTTGTGATAGAGAAAGACTAGAGGAATTATACTGTGATGTGTTAAAGCCGGCACTCAGTGCTGATGAACTCTCGAACAGTCTGTTTCTGTTTGTCTCCAATAAAAAGGACTTAGAAGATAGAATGGACACGGAAGAAATAGCGCAGAGATTAAATCTTATGCAGGTCAAACATATATGGAGTAAGTACTATTTTCGTTTAATCCTTAAGCCGCTGAATTGTGGAGTAAGTATTTTCTTTTTTATTTGCAAACCCTTATAATAATTGAGAGGGTCGAACTACGAGGTAAATCATCAGAGCCGTCTCGCGAGAAAACAAACATTATGGTCTCTGCGCAATGCATTGACCAAGATCAGCCTGTGTAGTCCACACAGGCTATTCCGGGCCGACACATTCCGTCTCTGGGGGGAGGGGTATAGAGTAATGATTCCTGAAACAGAAAATCCACATGAGGCACATGTGTCTATCAAGGTAATCCTGTGCGGATATTTACTTGTATCACGCAGAGCTCTTGTGGTTCATCGTCAAATATTAAAAAGAAATCTTGGAAATGTATGAAGTTGTTTTTCTAATATCAGCCGATCCGCGAGAAAAACAACAATATGAACACTGCGTAAAAGTATCGACCCGGGTCAGCCTACGCATGCCGCGCAGGCTACCCGGACAGACACTTTTCCCTTCCTGTAGATTTCCTGTTTCATGAATCATTGCTTTATACCTCTATCGCCCTGAGACGCAATTTGTCGGTCCGGACTAGTCTGCGCGGACTGCAGAGTCCTCAATGTTGGTTATCTTGTGGAACGGCTAATATATCAATAAATGGTTAGCGATATAGATCCAATATAAACCTGAAAATCGTATCGGGTGTATTGCTAATCAAGAAGTCTTACATATATATGGTAATTTCGTTAATACAAATTGATAAATGAGATGGATGCACAAGTATCATGTTTTACATATATATCAAACATCGGATAATTGTAAAACATGTAGATCCAAAGTAAACATGTATCTTGGTATGATGACAGATTCTGCGAATTATTAACAGACGCTTAAGATGAGTGCACCAGTATTTTGTTCTATTTGTAAAAGTCACAAACATCCTTATATCTGTTTTCCAAGAACAAGTTCATTTAATGATTGATTGCTGACATTTATTTTAACAGATATAATTGAAACAAGTGCCATGCAAGGAGACGGACTAACAGAATGCATGGAATGGCTAGCAACACAGCTAGGTAACCATGCTTACCATAGTAACAGCCAATCAAAAAAGACTTCCGCTCCCCCCGTCCCAGTGTACACCGAGCGTGTCCGTCCTTCCGGTGACAAGCAGGGTCAACAAAGAGACTACTGTGGGAGAGCATACAGTGCCTTTAAGTGTTTCTTTATCCGTCCGAATATACCACCAGACGTCCATGATTAATCAAAGTAACCGACAGATTATTTGACGATAGTTTATGTTGTATTGGGAGTTGACGGTCACTCAATGAATTATATACAGAATCCTTATTCGTGACCCCTGTGTGACTGACCAGTAAATGACGAGGAGACCTGTCTGCACAGGGGGCACGCCACTACTGCGATAAGGCATCGAACATTGAACCGGCCGGTCAAAATATCAATATGCTAAACACTCAACTACGGCTGATTCCGGATATAATTATACTAACAAAAGCATGGCCACCATCATATCATACTATTCCATATACACACAGTCTGTAAAATATGTATCAGCAAGTTCTTAGAGTTAAAATAAGGACAATACGAGATAGGTGGGATAATTATTTATTAGTGTTGTATTCAGTTTAAAGATTATGTAGAAAGTCGAGCTGAGGTAGAACAACCCTAAATGTAACGGCGATATCCGTACGAGATCGTTTTTTATAAACAATAATAAAAACAATATATCAGCCGTTCCATTGGAAAACCATCAGTATGGACTCTGCGTAATGTATTGACCCAGATCAATCTGCACAGTCCGCACAGGCTTGTCTGGGCAGACATTCCGTCTCATGTGGATAGAGACAAAGAGTATTGGTTCTTGAAACAGAAAATGCACAGGAGGCGAAACTTGTCTGTCCCGTTTAGCCTGCGTGGTATGCTTAGGCTGATCCGGGTCGATGCTTTACGCAGAGTCCACACTGTGTTGGTTTTCTGATTGCCAAGCACACGAACAATAGCGATCTTTCACGACCTCATACGGAATCATCGGGTCAATTAGGGGTGTTTTGTGTTGGACGGCCGAGAACGGTCAGTTATTCAAATAGCTATCGTTCTTCCTGTGGCATTATATGTTACTTCCACTTAATCATACTGTTACTTTTAGCTCTATTGGCACTCTTGTCAGTCAGCTAAAACAGCATATGTCCATCGTTCATCTGACATTATATTACTGTAAAATGTAGTACAATCACCACATTATATTTCAGTATCATCTTCGTGAAAACCGAAATGTAAAATTCGAAACCGAAAACATCCCACAGGAATAATATACTTAATACGTTTGAATGTTCAGTTTAATGTTCTAATTGATTGCCATTATTAGATCAGTTAAGAGACATACAGCAAAAAATGTACATGTAATGGCTTAAATCGATTCCTATAATAGTGTAATGTGCTTGAAGGGGATTTTCAAAATCGAAATATCTGAGAAAAAGAATTTAAAAATATAAACAGTTTATATCGTAAAGATTTCGGCGATTTCCGTATAAAATCAATGTCGGTATTTATTAACTATATAGTGCGCCCGATGTCGTAAAATATCAATATTGTTTGTGAAATCGGCTACCTTTTCAGCAGAAATAACTGACAACCTCACGAACAATATCGATATATAACGAACTTGTACGGAAATTACCGAGCCCATTAGGGATATGCTATAGTTAGCGTTTCAGGCCTAAATTATTCGATAATGTCTGACATTCTTTCATTCTCATAAACAAAACGTAAATAATGTAATGTATGTACGGCAACCTGTCCCGAATTAAAATAAATCATACTGTTTGTGTAAATATATTGCTTCATTTCACTATTGTTGTCTTTATCCATCGCCAGAGGACTTTTGACTCGTCTACCGCATACGACTCCAAACATCATTACGAATGAGTAAATAATCCAGCGCTCGATAGATTGATTGATTGGGGTTAAACGCCGTAAACAATATTTCGGTAAAATCACGGCACGGAATTCATAGTAGCTTTCCTGTACCATCTTTCCGTACACCATCTTCCCAAACATGAGGTAACGCGAACTTTACCACAGACTTTGTGTAGACCTTTAGTGGATCTACTTACAAATTACTTTTGACAGGCATCGAAAAGAACTAATTATCCCCCGATTGATCTTCCTTCGTCGTAACCGATATAGCTATCGTTGAGACCCAATACATTCTTTGTGAAAGAGAAATGAGCCGTCCCGCGAGAAAACCAACATTGTGGAGTCTACATAAAGTATCGACCCGTATCAGCATAAGCATGTCGTGCAGGCTAACCCGGACAGACACGTTTTGCCTCATGTGGATTTTCACTTTCAGGAACCATTACTCAATACCTATACCCCCTGTGACGGAATTTGTCGGCCAGTATAAGTCTGCGTTGACTGATCTGGATCGATACATCACGCAGAGGCCACTATGTTGTTTTTCTCGCGTGACGGCTCAAAATGCCTTCAACAACAAGCATTTTCTCAATTTTTTCTACAATAATTTCAAATCTTTATGGAAATTATATTTCTAATTTCCTAGATGTTACGTTTTGTTTTAATGTATTAGATTCCCTCAAAGCAGACGACTCTTTTCATTCAGCATATCATCAATTAAATTGTGTAACTGACTTTCACTGCCGAATTACACACAGTCAACTCTCCCATGTTGAAAATTGGACCACTCCATTCTTATTCCAACAAGAAAATATGTATAAACTTTAATGTCTTAGTGGTAAACCATACTTATTTCAGGAGAGAAAAGCTCGTCACGAGCTGTGTCACCTGAATATGCATTGTTTGAAAAAGCATTGAATTGCCTTTGGTAGCGAAAGAGTTAACCAAAAACAACATCATCGGTTGTGTGCTAGTTACACACAACAGCCTCGGTTGTGTGATAGTTACAAACAACATCCTCGGTTGTGTGGCAGTTACAAACAACAGCCTCGGTTGTGTGGTAGTTAGAGCATCCACCTCGACGAGGGGTTGATTGATTGATTGATTACGGTTTAACGCCGTTTTTAACAATTTCTCAGTCATATCACGGCGGCCAGTTCACTTACTCATATGTGTCCTGGTTTTCTCACACCAGTACAACACACAACATTCTTTCCAAGCAACTGGCTGCTTTTCCACATAGACTAAGCCCATTGGTGAAAGACAAATGACGCATGTCGCATTGACTTTGGTCAAATGTCAGAAAGAATGTTGGCCGAGCCGGGATTCGAACTCACGACCCCTGGATTGACAGCCCTACCTCGACGAGGGGAGACCGTGGTTTGATCCATCATCGAAGCCAGACCCAATACTTTAAATGTGGCATATACTATATATGCCTCCTTCCGTTGTACTCCGGTCAGTTGGTTGCGACGCGGTTGGTCAGTTCAGGGGTTGTGAGTTCGAATCCCAGATCAGCCAACATTCTTTCCGGTCTGTAATTAATGTGCTAAGAATATATGTGATAGAGCAGCCATTGGCTTGGAAGTATGTTGGGTATATTTTGTTTTATTCGGGTTTTACGCCGTTTTCAACATTATTTCAGTTATATCACGGCGGCAGTTCACGTATTTATGATCCCAGGGTAAACAAGCCAGTACTAGGCTAGATATTGTGACATGCACAAGGACATTTTACCATGACCGTCGTGCCGCGACTGGGGATCAAATCCCTGACGCTTACCACTCGACCACGGCGGATTCCCATGTTGGCTAGAGGACTGTTGTGGAAAGCTTGGAAACACATGAGTAAGTGAACTAGTCCATTTGTCCTGACAAATACCAGTCAGTTGTAATGCTTACACCGCAACCCTTACTAATCTATGATATGACCCAGGCATGGATCGAACCCACAACCTCCCTCACCGAGTCAGACGCTCTACCACAACACCCCGAGACGGTATGCGACCAGTGGATAAAACACACCAATGGTAATGCGTACATGGTCTCTGACCTTTTATAATGACATTCGGGAATAAACATTAAATTTAATTATAGTATTTGTGTTTTTTCTTGCATACCTGTGTGTTATCACGAATTGGCTATATTAACGTGTACGTGAATGGCGCACACAACATTCTTTTACTCTTTCCATCGTACAAACACTTTTTAGCAGGCTCCACTAAACTATTGAAAACCTCTCTATATGAAAGTGTTATTATTTAATAGAGTTTAAAACACTGTGGCTCCTTGTTTTCAAATACTGTCAGCTGTAAATGTGAACTGATTCAAGGGCAGTAACCACGATTGATGTGATCCAAGCCAGTGTCGTTCAAGTTGTCTCCCTTGGTCCACGATGAGTGTTTTGCAGTATTTATCAGTACGGCATCCCATTCCTAACAGTACTGTGAGTTCATTTATAACACAGTGACTGATAAAAATGGCACGATTGTCTGAGAAGTTCTAACACATTTATTGTCGTCTGCTAATGATGAAACATGGTTTCGTCTGTGGAAAAGAATAGATTGAACACAAATAATCTCATAAATTATCTTTGCAAAAACTGTATATTTAAAACATGAAAGAAAAAAAGCCACACAAAGAACATCAATCTAAGCTTATATCGACCTATCTATGAGATTTGTATACACTGTGTCGGATGTTCGAGTTGAATGTACATGGATGCTACTTGTCACACCGTACCACAAAAACCACAGACAATAACATAAAACCATAAATAACCCTGAGGTCCTTGTAATTTTAACGCACATACTTCGTGAGCAAAGTACATGCTTCACATTACATGTCATAGTTAAATTTCTAATTATAATTTAACCTTTTACCTCATACGACAATTCTGCTGCACACGACTTTGAACAGTTTTTGTCAACAACTAGAAAATCTCTATAATTGAATGAATGACCTATGACTAAAAGTGGAAAACATTGTGGCAAAAGGAGAAATTGCACGTTCTGTGCAATTTCGTCTTTTGTCACTATGTTTTCAAAAAGCCGTCTGCTGCAGGGGCGTCAGAAAGGGTCTATATGAGGGAAATGGTTAACAGAATATTGAAAATTGTCAAGATTCCGATCAGACTATGACTTTGTACTTCAAATTCTTAAAAATACATTTTTTATTATTGAAATACATATAATTTGATATAACGCCCAGTACTGCATTGTCTCATTATATATATATTAAGATTAAACAAATGGTATTGTTCTTTTTACGTCTCTTGTTTCAATCGAAATATACTTCTACAAAAGACGAAAAATTAAAACATTTTAGTAAAAGGCGAAATTGCTCATGATAAGCATTTCCTTCTTTCGTCTCAATGATTTCAACTTTATCCAGATAATTGTAAAAACAGATTAAGCGGTTTCCCGTGTTATTATCCGTTTGCTGCAGATGTGTTGCAATCGGGAAAAACCCCAAAGAACAATAACTTTATTTAACAGCCCAACTTACCTTCTACATAACTGATATATTCAGAGTCCCCTGCTATATACATATATATATATAAATACTATCTTATCAATTTGAGTAATAACTATAAATGTGGGAGAACCATCTTGATAAAGAGTTGTGAAAACAAGGTTGGAAAAAACGTAATTCATCGTTTAAAGAACTGCTAATTTTTGCCAGACATTTTTTGAATGTCGTTTGCTGCAAACGCGTTTGACTGCGTGTTAACGCTTTCTGACGCATCTGCAGCAGACAACTTTTTAAAAACACTGTGACAAAAAGGAAATTCTCCTTTTGCCACAGTGTTTTCAACTTTAGTTATTTATTATACCATTATTTATAGAGATTTTACTCATTTTTGCGAATATGTTTTTAAAGTCGTCTGCTGCAGATTTGCTGTATGTGGGAAACGGTTAACCGAATAAAGGAAGGACACATGGTGTACACACAGCAGGGAGTTTTTCCCCGCGTGGTTCAAACAGTATTTAGATAACCGAACCGCAAAACCAAACTGACGCTCCTCTTTTCACGTCCTTGTGTGTTAACCGCCCAAGTCTTCATCTGGTATTTGTCAATACAGTTTTGTGGGGGAAAAAACCACGAACCCCTTTGTTGCAAACTATTCCTACAACAGATGATAGAGATAGTGATACGTACCCAGGTAACCTCTCTCTATCCGCCATGTTTGATTAATCTCGGTCATACACCACTTTCAGACAGAAATCCAGTAATATCACGATTCCACCAACCTTACTTAGCGTTAAGTAAAACTTAAATACCTTAAAGCATATTTCATCATGTGTGTGTCCCTGATTTTTTGTAAAACGTGAATGGTTCGAATATATTTAAATAAAGGACCAAGTAGACATAAACAGATACCTTGCCGACTTACAATACTTGTTAAGAAATGACAGAGTTTGGCTTTTTATCAGGAAAAAAATAATGATGAAATACGCTCTGAGGTTTTTAAGTATTACTTAGCGCTAAGTAACCTTGGTGGAATTGGAATCAGTTCATTTATCTGTAGGTTTGATTCCCGTACCAGTAAGCTACACATCAGTCTATGTCGGCAACATGTAATGTTAGGCCATTGGTGATAAACGGGTGACGCGTTTCGCATTGACTCTTGTCACAGTCAAACGTCGGAAAGAATATTGACCGATGTAAGGTATCGAACTCGCATACCCTTGATTGAAATCCCGCGTAGTTACCAAACCATCGGGTCCCGGCCTCACGAAATGTTTGAATGTGACTGTATAATTAGACCACATCGATTTGGGGTTGTATTGCATCGCAAAGGTATAGAGTAGTGATTGATGAAACGGAAAATCCACAGTAGTCGAAAAGTGTCTGTCTGTGTTAGCCTGCGTAGCATGCTTAGGCTGATCCTGGTCGATACTTTACGCAGAGTCCACACTGTTGGTTTTCTCATGGAACGTCTCATATTTAGTTATTTGTGAATTGCAAACAATGCGAATGTTCTTTTTACTTGCGGAATATGGCCCCATTTACTGACTGGATAATTGCCCCATAAAACGATTAAACATTCTAACCAACCAATGGCAAGATATATCGACGCTAGCTAGAACAATGGGCATACAGTTAGTTATAAAAAACATATTTCCGGCCAATAGACACTTACAATAAACTTTCCATGAAACGTGAACACATATTTCGTTTCTATGAAACGAAGTCGGTTTCCGTGAAAAACTACGGAAATTTTACTCGGTTTTCGCGAAACATGTTATCTCGGTTAACCCCTTTTCCACCTCTGCAATAGACGATGTTAAAAACATCGTGACAAAATGAGTAATTCTCAAAACGAGCAATGTCTCCTTTTGCCACAATGTTAACAACTCTTTTAACTATTTATGCATTCATTTAAAATATGCTTACATGTGTTGGTATCATCTGCTGCAGATTTGATGTATGTGGGAAAGGGTTAAAGTATCAATTGAACAAATTACACTTTTAAGTCAAGCCTGACTGTATTAAACGAGATAGTCTATTGAGTATTTGGTCTGAAAACTTAACACTCTTAATTCTGAACTTTTAAAGTGGACTTGTCTAATTATCATTTGGAAGCTATCACTGTTTATTCTAGAAATATGAAGATAACAGTGCGAAGTTGAGCAGTCAAACACAATATAAGTGCGGCTAATATTTCAATGCGGAAACATTTAGTTGTTCCAAGATGTGCATTCGCTGTAGTAATTAATGTATATGAGTTTTATTGTTTTATGCTACCTTAGCTTTAATCAGTAAGCTTAGTTTTGCACTTTTGAGCTTAACAAAATGAAGCTATTCATAAAGCTTACTGCTAAAATAGAAACTTGGTATAGTTTTGCTTCGTCGAGAAAATAAGTGAATTATGAAATAGTGTTCCATGTTTGAAAATCGTAACCCGCGGCTTAAATTGTGCGAGAGTCTCTTTTCGTGAAAGACAAATACGATTATAAATATGATTATTAATCATAAATTTGAACAATACCTTATGTACATGTTCCAAGGTATTAAGTCATATTATTTAATTGTGAAGCATTTCTGGTATATAGTATGAAGAATATATCAACATTATATGAAGTAAATCTTTTTGGCATACTAAGAAGCAGATAGAAAAAACATTAGCCAAAATCGATTTCAAGAATAAAATATAATTCATGACATATAAATAATAGTTTTAATGATTTAAAGTGCAAATGACATAAATGCATATTTATATGAGCCGTCCCACGAGAAAACCAACATTATGGCATCTGCGTAATGTATCGATCAGCAGACTGATCCGGGCCGACACATTCCATCTCCGATGAATAGAGTAATGATTCCTGAAACAGAAAATCCAAAGGAGGCTTAAAGTGTTCATCCGGGTAAGCATGCACGACATGCTTATGCTGATCAGGATCGACAGTTGCCGCAGAATCCAGAATGTTGGTTTTCCTGCGAGACGGTTCATGTTAGAGTTACTAAAGGTTATTGTGACTAGCTTTATACAGACCATAACAGACTAACAATCAATCCTCACAGGGAGGACATTACAATTAAGCAATAAGTAAAAGCAAGCTACTGACAGTTAAACCCGACTGATCGATACAGCATACTGATCGATAAAGCATACTGCTCTGAATCTACACATTTCGAAAATATTTTGTGCTGGCCTTTTCCGATGAGTCACTCGTTTAACTCATGTCAATTACCAAGCGTTCATAGACATAGAAACAAAATTAAGTTTCACGAAAACCAAAAGTGTTTCCGTATTGTTCCGCGAAAACCGATTTCGTTCGACGGAAGGAAATGGGTTTTCCCATTTAACGTAAAAAGGATAGTTTTTACTTGAAGGCAATCCTGATACATAGTTTCAGGACGCGTTCAAACAATTAAGCGTTGCGTTTAGTGACACAACGAACACTTTACGCTTATTCGTGTATCGATCAAGGGAAATAATATTTTTAAAAAAGGTAGCTGTGAAATCTAAAGCTCGTAATGTAGCCCTTTCACACATATAAAACTTGTGCAGCAGACGACATAGACAACGTGTAGACACGTGTAGACACGTCTAGATACAAAATAAATCACAATTAATATACGAATAATTATCGAAAAGAGTTGTAAACACTGGATTAAATTGTTTAAAAAGAATTCTGCTGCAGATGCGCCAAAATGCCATCGTTATACGAGCCGTCCCGCGAGAAAACTAACATTGTGGACTCTGCGTATAGTATCGACTTGGATAATATGCCACGCAGGCTGACCCGGAGAGACACATTTGGCCTCCTGTGGTTTTCTCGTGGAACGGCCAATTTGGAACATTATTAAAAGTTATAACCACTCGCAAGATGAGTCAAGTTAAACACGGCTTGAAGGAGTGGTGCTCTGTGAAAAACCGACCTACCTTTAGCACCAATGGTTTTGATTGATTGGGCTTGAGTCTTAGTCATAGCCAGTTAACCTACTCATGTAGAACTCACCCCAGTACTCCACACAACATTCTTTCCAAACAACTGGCTGATTGTCCACATAGCTTGTTAGCCCATTGGTGGAAGACGAATTACAGTGACGTTAGTCAAATGTCGAAAGGAATGTTGGCCGAGCTGGGGTTCGAACTCACAACCCCTGGGTTGACAGGTCGCGTTTCTACCGACTGAGCAACCGGTGCTCGGCACAGATGGTAAGAAACCACATACAAGATGGTTTAACACAATATATAAAAAACTTCTATAACAAATTGACCTACGATTAAGAGCCAGATCAGACTGCACGAATACGCTGGCCTATCTGAATCTACGATGGTCGCACATGGCTAATGGTTGATTACGCAGAGCACCGCTGGACACATCGCATCATATCACCATTCTTCGATTAAATTAAAATCCGCAACACGAAAAATGTCCTGCGTCGCTGACGATGTTCAGTTTGAAAGTGGCGAGAGTTTGCTCTCCTCTAGTCTAACCAGGCTGTGTTGTCAACACATGCATTCTTGTAACATTTAGGGGCTTATACACAGGAGAACCGACATTGGAAGCGTTTGCGATCGACGTATTTCTAGGTTGTGTGTAAGCCTATTCTGATCAAGTTATTTCACCTAATGCTCGTTATGTTGCTTAAACATTGCAGAAAATTGAAAAGAATATTTTTGCAACAGGATGAATGTGCAATTATGGAATATGTTCTGCATTATTAAATTAAGATAAAAAACAACGAATCCCCAATGTCAGTTTTCATGTGGCAAGTCAAATTTGAAAATGTCATTTTAGGGTTAAATATCACTAAAAAAATAAACAAACATCTGCGACTGACATTTCAAATGATGCTGGGAAAGTTTTAATATCAAACTAAACCGGGCAAGGTTCAATATATAAGGTTAGAGCGACCGTCTCGTAAAGGGTAGACAAATGTGCAATCCTGGATCGGGCTTCATTGAAAATATAAAACCTTTAGTTTCTAAGATAGACTTGTCCAGTTTTTAAATTTGATAAAGTTGACAGTTTATTTAGGGATTAGCAAGATAATGTATGTTTAGTTGTGCATCTCTCACATTGTTGAACATCAATGCAACTGCTTGCCTTGCGCAATACTGGTGGCAAAGATGACACACAGTCGGACCAGTTCTAAACTGTAAGCTGCTTAACTCAATATCTATATATTTATATTCCTAAAATCGGCAATGGAGTCTACCAAATGCGAAGCTGGAAACAGCGCACTAATAGCCAGTTCTGATAACATCTTCAGGAATCAAACGTAGATACTTATCAATATTAAATTGTGAGATTATTTTTTGTAATCGATGTCATATGATTTCTATACTTATCTTAATTGAATTGACAAAGCAAAGTTCATTTGCGGGATTCCTTCCTATCCCTTTTTCTTATCAAGTTCCTTATTCTTAGTTTCTTAAATGCTCTCTAAATTCGCGAAAATAGCCACACATTATAAGATAAGCATCGAGCGAAACTATGTCTACATTTCTATTAGATACTTCATTCGTTAACTACAAGATATAATTATATTCGTTAAGCCTTTTCCTCATATAGACTCTTTCTGACGCCTCTGCAGCAGGCAGCTTTTTGAAAACATATTGACAAAAGAAGAAATTGCACAAAACGTGCAATTTCTCCTTTTGTCACAATGTTTTCGACTTTTAGTCATAGGTTATCCATTCAATTACAGAGGTTTTCTATTTGTTGACAACAACTGTTCAAAATCGTCTGCTTCAGAATTGTCGTATGAGGGGAAGGATTAAACCTCTTCCCACATGCAGGCGACGTTAATCGCCTCTACTGAATATGACTTCTAAAACAAAGTTGCAAAAGCAGACATTACACACATGAGCATTGTTCTCCTTTTAACGCAATGTGTTATACTCTTTTCTAAACAAAATGCTTTCATTCATGGACATTTTTCATATATTTGACCTGACTACGAGTTCAAAGTCATCTGCTGCAGTATCCTATTATACGGAATAAGGTTTAGTTATATCATTAACCTGCCCCAAAAGGAGTACCTTATAAATTAATCTTTTGAGATAAAATTTAAGTTTAAAAAGATGTTACCTTTCCAACAACAATTTTTGAAGCAGGCGACTTTGAAATGATCTCGTCAACATTAGCTTTATAACTATTAGTTTGATTTTTTTAAATCGATTTGAAACATTGTGGCAAAAGGAGACATGTTAAAAGGTCGAGTGTTTCAGAAGGTGTCTGTATATAGAAACGGGTTAAACAGATGTATCGCTCTTTCTTTCTTTGCATCAATATTTCAGTCATATCACGGCGACAGTTGACTTATTCATGACAATTACGACCCGGGTCGAAAACTGTTCACAACTCGGAAGTAATTATGACAATTATTCGAAACAGACACATATTATTTGTAAACACTATGTTATCGAGATATTCTCAATAAATAGAACTAACTATAGTATTGAATTAGACTCAATAAATAGAACTAACTATAGTATTGAATTAGACTCAATAAATACAACTAACTATATTATTGAATTAGACTTATAAATACAACTAACTATCTTAGATTGTTTTATGAAACCTCGTGTCATATTAGTTCAGCCAGAAACAAATTGATTATCAACACTGTGGCAATCACCATGCCCAATCTGAGTTCACTGTTCGCAAGCCAATTTGTTCGTCTTTAAACTGATGGCATATGGACGAGTTTGCGATATATAACAAGTTCTACAGAGCGAAAGTGTCTGTGGTATGGTCAGCTAATGTAAAGTGGTCGTTTTATTTACCGGACATTGTACACTGGTCAGTGGACATACATTTTCCATCACGGAGACGTCACGGAGACGCGACACATGTAAAACCCTTCATACTGAATTCTATATCAAATTAATGACAGTGTCATCCAAATTGCGTAATGGTATTGACGGATGTTGGACTTCCATGATGAGAGCACAAGTAAACTGCGAACAGGCAGGGAACACCATGGTCAGGCTGCGTGGAAGTGAAAGCTGATCTGGATTTGTGTTGATAGTAATCCCAAAGTGTTGGCTGTTTGCCGATGACGTGACCAAAGTGTTGATGAACTGTTCTCTAATATACATACTTAAGTCACCTAATGAACACAAGTGTCATGGTATCGACCGCACATGCTCTAAGTGAACTAAGATATGAGCCGTCCCGCGGGAAAACAAACACTGTGGATTCTGCGTAAGGTATCGACCCTGATCAGCATAAGCATGCCGTGCACACTTACCCGGATAAACACTACTTTTCGCCTTTTGTGGATGTTCTGTTTCGGGAATCATTACTCTATACCTCTATCCCCTTTAAACGGAATGTGTCGGCCCGGATTAGTCTACGCGGACTGCACATGCTGATCTGGATCGATGCATTACGCAGATGACATAATGTTGGTTTTCTCGCGGGACGGCTCATATAGCTTCAATCGGGCAACGGCTCGTGAAACCGACTGTCGGTTGTTTCAAAATTAACATTTTCTGACATACAACAAATCTGAAGCACATCTCGACAATTTGCTTATCATATGTAAATTATCCTTTTGACTCAAAATTGATATGCGTCTGTATGAGGGAAAGGGGGGTTAATGGCAACGTCAACCAAACTACATACTGGTAAATAATGGTGTATGTAATGACCGTTATCTGGTCAACCGAATTACATACTGGTAAATTACGTTGTATGTAATGTCTTTTCTCGGGAGGCCATACTGACCAAATTACATACTAGTAAAGTACGATGTATGTAATGACCGTTATCTGGTCAACCGAATTACATACTGTCAAATTACGTTGGTTGTATGTAATGTCCTTTCTCGGGAGGCCGTACTGACAAATTTACATACTGGTAAAGTACGCTGTATGCAATTATCGTGTTCTGGTCAACCAAATTACATACTGGTAATGTATGTTGCATGCAATAATCATTATCTGGTCAACCAAATTATATACTGGTAAAGTACGTTGTATGCACTTATCGTTATCTGGTTAACCAAATTACATACTGATAAATTCCGTTGTATGTAATTCCTTTCTCGGGTGGCTGTACTGACCAAATTACATACTGGTAAAGTACGTTGTATGCAATTATCGTTATCTGGTCAACCAAATTACATACTGATAGATTACGTTGTATGTCATTCCTTCTCGGGCCAGTGGCTGTACTGACCAAATTACATACTGGTAAAGTACGCTGTATGCAATAACCGTTATCTGGTCAACCAAATTGCATACTGATAGATTACGTTATGTGTCATTCCTTTCTCGGGTAGCTGTACTGACCAAATTACATACTGGTAAAGTACGTGGTATGCAATTATCGTTATCTGGTCAACCAAATTACATACTGGTAAAGAACGGTCCTTTTCGATCTTTCAAAAACGTCGATAACTCAAAGTTCTTTATGTTTCTGCTTTGATACTTAGAACACGTCAATAACTCGTAGTATTTTATTAATCACTTTTGACCTTTCGAAGACATCGATACTTCCAAGAAATGTGTTGGTCCCTTTCTAAATCCCGTTAAAGTCGATAACTTGAAGTAATATATGGGGTCCTTCATATCCCTCGAACACGTCGATAACTCAAAGTAATTCATGGTGGGTCCCTTTCTTTCCCTCGAACACGACGATATCTCGAAGTTATATATGGGGTCCCTTTCTTTCCCTCGAACATGTCAAAAGCTCGAAGTAATGTATGGGGTGCATTACGATCCCTCGAACACGTTGATATCTCGAAGTAATATATGAGTTCCTTACGAATTCGAGTTTTCGAGAGTCCATTGTATATGTAAAGTCAATGTTATCTTAGTTGTCCTACAAATACTTTCAGGATTTTTGAACAATTGCATTGCGAACATATAAGATCAGGCTGCTTTAGGGTGATAAGGATCGGCGCTTGAAGCAATGTCTCGAATATCGGATTTCATTTAACGCGGTGCATGTTATATATACATAATTGCATTTCTAGACCGACATTTAAATCATCTAGATGTATGAGTGGACAACGACGTCAAGCAGTCTTTTACATATAGGCGGTCAATGACAACTCATGATCAGAGATTATACGTACAGTCTCGCTTGAGTGTCAATTGAAGAAGATGCTGCATTTTAAGCAATATTGTAATATTGCACAATCACACTGGCCTTTTATAATTATATCTGCTCTTTGATATGCCGAGATCAAATGTCAATTTTACAAGAAATCGTCAGCATTGTTTGTTTTAAAGTGCATGTATATTAACATATTCCCATTATGTAAACCTATGTTGGCGCATTTGTTGCACGTGACTTTTGAAATAGTATATAAAAAGAAGAATTTGTTTGTTGTGAGCGCTAGCTGGACTTGATCTGTGTTGGTAGTAATCCCAAAGTGTTGGTTGTTTGCCGATGACGTTACCGAAGTGTTGATGAACTGTTCTCTAATATACATACTTAAGTCACCTAATGAACTCAAGTGGCATATTATTGACCGCACATGATCACAGTGAACTTAGGATATAGCTTCAATCGGGAAACGGTTCGTGAAAACCAACCGTCGCTGGTTTCAAAAAGTTACATTTTCCCACATTGTACAGTGTTTGTAATTACCGTTATCTTGTCAACCAAATTACATACTGGTAATGTACGGTCCCTTTCGATCGCTCAAATAACTCGAAGTATTTTATTAATTCATTTCGACCTATCGAAAACATCGATACCTTGGAGTAATATATTGTTCCCATTTGAAATCCCGAACAAGTCGATTACTAAGGGGTAATTTAAGGGGTCCCTTGCTATCCCTCAAACACGTCGATAACTCGAAGAAATATATGGGGTCCCTTTATATCCCTCGAACACGTCGATAACTTGACGTAAAGTATGGGATCGCTTTATATCCCTCGATCACGTCGATAACTTGTCGTAATGTATGGGATCGCTTTATATCCCTCGAACAAGTCGATAACTTGACGTAATGTATGGGATCGCTTTATATCCCTCGAACACGTCAATAACTTGACGTCATGTATGGGATCCCTTATATTCCTCGAACACGTCGATAACTTGATGTAATGTATGGGATCCCTTTATATCCCTCGAACGCTTCGATAACCTGGAAGTTATGTATGGGGTCCCTTACGATCCCTTGAACACGTCGATAACTCGAAATAATGTATGGGCCCCTTACAAATTCGAGTTATCGCGAGTCAATTGTATATGTCAAGTCAATTTTATCTTAGCTGTCCTTCAAAGGGATTCAGGAGTCTTAAACAACTAGATTTTGAACCTGACCAGGCTGCTGTAGGGTGATCAGGGTCGGCGCTTGAAGCAATGTCTCGAATAACGTATGACGTTTGATGCTGTGCATGTTATATACATATAATTGTATTTCTGGACCGACATCTTAATCGTCAAAATGTATGAGTGGAAAATGAGGTCAAATGTCAACTTTACAAGGAAGCGTCAGCATTGTTTGATTTTAAGTGCATGTTAACATATTATTATGTAAAACGTTTTTTGGGCGCATTTGCTGCAGGCGACTTTTGTAAATAGTGTATGGAAAGGAGAATTTGCTTTTTATGAGCAATTTCACCTTTTTCAATCATGTTTTCTTAAATAGTACTTTCATCTACAGAGAATCCCCTGAGTTGCAGATTTGATGTATGTGGGAATGTAAATCAAGATTAAACTACACAAATGTAAGCATTTGTCATAGGCAAACGTTATTTAACGTTCACGTGGCATTTGTCATAGGCAAACGTTATTTAACGGCCACGTGTAGCAAGATAACGGTTGACATCTTGAAGGCACACACTCACTCCGTAGTTTTGAACGATTGCAGCTTCACAGATTCATAGAAGACCAGTTAATAAACCATACATTATTTATTTTTGAATATGCTCATGTCATCGTACAGTTAACCCTTTTTAAAACTTTAATTTAAAAAGTCTGACAATTTACATAATAATTTCCTTTCGGTGGAATGAAATAAATAGCGAGGATATGCTAAACATGCATTGCCGATCATACCCATTCTTAAATCCCCAGTCGCGGCGCTGTGGTCATAGTGGAGTGATGAAGCCACATGTTCTAGCCTAGTACTGGTTTGTTCACCCAGAGATCATGAATATGTGAAAACTGTCGCAATGATATAACTGAAATAATGTTGAAAACGGCGTAAAACTCCAACAAAACAAAACCATTCTTAAAGCCTTGAATGATAAGATGACAAACAGTGTAGAGCCTTATCAAAATATACAGAAGCGCAACCTGATATGAATCTTCTCTGGCCGCCAAGTAGTGAAAGACAATTTGATAGTGGCTCTGTTAATTTAGGACATTGATCGGAGTATGATAAAATGACTGATGTTTTCGCTTATCTGACTATACATCAGACACACTCACGAGATGAGGTGCGTGTTTTAGACATGGGAGGGTTATGCTCGATCTAGTCACTGACTAGAAACATTCCGTTGTGGCTAAGAGCGATGTTAGCGCAGGTGCAAGTAAATATAGAGTATTATTCCGCACCTGTCCTCATTTTCATACTTACTCCAAAACGGTCATTCTGAATGTCGTTATATAAATAGTCTCTAAAATCTCATAACGTGTGTGTTAACCCTTTCCGTCATATGGACGCTTTTTGACGCCTCTGCAGCAGACGGCTTTTTAAAAACATGGCGACAAAAGAAGAAATTGCTCAAAACGAGCAATTTCTTCTTTCGCCACAATGATTTTCACTTTTAGTCATGGGTCATTCATTCAATTAAAGAGATTTTCCATTTTTTGACAAATTATGATCAAAGTTCGTCTGCTGCTGAACTGTCGTATCAAACGTTATAGTGTACAGTTTAATACGACGTTGAAATGAGTATGAGGAAATTGAAAAAGAGTAGAGGTACGATTCTCTACGACGTTCGTCTTGATGTCAATAACGTCAATTACGAGACATCAAGGATACTCGAGTTCCAGAGTGCCGTTTATTGGAAAATCGTCTCCTTTAACTGGAGACAAATACCATCAAATAGTGTTCTTATAGAATATTTACCTTTCTCATTAACGCGTTTAGCCAATATCCCAAAGTCTCGGACAGAGCGAGAGCGAATACAAATATTTGATTTGTAATTACACGGTGAGCTGTGAATTGCGTAAATCATGTTCACACAGAGATTCATTAACGGAGTTACTTCCCTTAACCGTTTTTGATTGATATGATACATTTGAAAAGTGCCTGAAAAAATGAAAAGTTTACGTTTGGAAAATCGTAAATGTTATGTCTTGATGCAGAATAAAACCATTGTAGGTTGAGCAGAACTATTATTATTGTTCATACTTTCCTACCAACACTATTTACTGATGATTTCTGCTACAAATATTACAAATCGTTCTTTATACCTGGTACAAGGAAAGACATTGACACATAAAAGCCACGACGGACGGAACTGACCATCTAATTCCTTTATCTTTCCCAACATTCGAAGAGGTTTTTGTATTTAATTGATTTAAGAGTATTCACAGCACGAACAATAGTATCCAGACATCTATGAAGTAATATGTGGGGCATGTTGACGTTTCATATTATAAAAGAAATACAGAAACCTCAAGCAGAAAGAGTTACAATGAGATTTGAAGTTGGCTCATAAATACTAATTTTCTCGTCTCATACACGTGATAGTTAGTCTAGATAATGAACTTAGTCTAGTCATATGGGTTCTCATTGACCTGCTGTAAAGGGCTACACTTCTGGTTGTTTTGTCAAAAGACGCACATAGTCCTTAAAATTAAATGTAGTCAAACAGTACAGTCTGTGGTGAGTTCCCACAGATGCACTTAGACTCCAAATAGATAGGAGGCATTGAGAAGTCCTCGTAAATCATTAATTGTCCAGTTATTATCAACGTCGCATCTAAACGAAAAAGTAAAATTTAAGGTAACAACCAAAGATTCCACCAAATTGAATTAATGCTATATTTATGTATTCCATTTTATGATCTATTTAGAAATTTTAGATTTATATAATTTATATGATTTGTTTACGCTGAAACTTTAAATATATCCCTTACATGTAACAATTCTGAGTAGCATTTTGAGTGCAATCAAATTAGATACAGATTAGGTTTCGATATATCTCTTTAAACCCAAACTCTTCGTCGTTTATTTTCCCTGCAGTACATAGTTATGATATACCTAATCACAGAAGATTGAACCCTGCTCACCTGATAGCAATCATCTAATACATATCCATGGAATCACTAAATATCAAAAACCTATATTTTGTTTAAGTGAAAAGTGTTTTTCATTACGTCTGCGATTAGCGAAGACTAGGGTAAACCTATACATACGCATAGTCTAGCCGGAGCATTCACGTCCACTCTAATAAAAAAATATCAATAGATTTATATTCCAAGAAAAAATAGAATTGAAGCCATACTTGTTTTACATTTAAACACACTTTACATATGTGATGCCAACACCAGAATGCAAACACAGAAACGTTAAGACACAATCTTTATGTGAGGCCAACCCAATAATGCAAACAAAGGAACATTTAAACACACGGTAATGCAAAGAAAACATTATTTAAGCACATTGCATGTGAGGCCAACACAACAATGCATCAAAGAAACATTTAAAAAATACTATTGATGTTAGGCCAATAGAAGAATGCATCAAAGAAACATTAAAAAGACTCTTGGTGTGAGGCCAACACGGAAGAGCAAACAAAGAAACATTTATAAACACACCATTTATGTAAGACCAACATGAGAATGCAAACAAACAACATTTAAACACATTCTTTATGAGAGACCAACACGAGAATGCTTACAAAGAACTATTTAAAAAGACTCTTGATGCAAGGCCACCACGAGAAAACAAAACAAAACACATTTAAACACACACTTTATGCGAGGCCAAACATTTAAAAAATAGATGAGCACATTATGGATGTTCTACGTTAATATGCTGCTTTATCAGAAGTGCAATAAGACATAATCACCTTATACAGTTGACTTACCAAACAAATCATTTCGGTTGACGTGAATCAGTGTCGAAATTAGCACAAGCGTAACCAAATGTATTAAGTTGATGACGGTTATTATAATTATATGTATCATCCTAGACTCAGCAGCTTACGTTGTAGTTTATCAATAAATGGTCGAAACCACATTCATAGTAAAGCTTAGAATATCAAAATATTGGTTTCATAGTGTGTTAAGGGAAACTGTGTGAAATTACTTGAGTTGAAAGATGACGCGTTTCAGAGAAAGTTCATAATGATTAGTTGTTACATTGGATCGATAGCAACTGAAAATAGCCGAGTAAATTGCTTAAAAAGACGTCTTCTACTGCCAAAATAATATCAATAGAACAGATAAAAGTAATGAAGAAAAAGCCAAGAGAAACACTCATTAAAGCCGATGAAAGGAGGGGGTTATAGATCGTGTTTGCGACCTACGGGTTATCGTCGTTCATTTCGTTCGCTCAATCACACACAAACGTAACTACATTGTCTTACAAAATGGAGTTGTGACGGTTTGAAATAAGGACATCGATTTGTTGGTCGTAAAATTATCCCAGCTCGTCAATAAAATACAGACATTGTTTTTCCGCGTTGAACTATTTTTTATCTTATCAAAAGACTACGCTATAGAACTAGATATTTCCATGTAACAGACGATTTGTAGCACCTCTGTATCAGACGACATTTGAATGTATTGATGGGAAAAGAAGGAGATTGCACTTGGGGATGTTGTCCTTTCCCCGAAATGTTTTCGACTCTGCATCCAAATGATTAATGCATTTTCTAGTCGCCTTCTTATTCGTATACAAAGCTAAACAAGTTACGAGGACGATGAGAAATGATGAATTGTGGGATTAAAGACATAACCGATAAATATAAAAAATAAATTAATTCAAAATATAACCAGAACCATATCAATTCCTCACCCCCAGAACCTTTGATGTCTTCCAAACAGCCTTGTTACAGGAACATCAAAATGATCATATATATAGGGACGGTATATAAAGGACGTTAAACAAAAAGTTTGCAAACAATGTAGTCAAAAATAGTGTGCACGTTCGCACAGTCTAGTCATGGTATATAAAATAGTCTATACGACCGCACAGTCTAGTCAGGGTATATAAAATAGTCTATACGTTCGCACAGTCTAGTCAGGGTATATAAAATAGTGTGTACGCTCACACAGTCTAGTCTTTGTACACAAAGAAATAATGTGCACGTTCGCACAGTCTAGTCTTTGTATATATAGAAATAATGTGCACGTTCGCACAGTCTAGTTATGGTATATAAAATAGTCTATTGACGGTCTTGACTTTTGTACATGTACACGCAAGTGACAGTTTTGACTGTACATGTACACGCACGTGACAGTTTTGACTGGACATGTACACGCAAGTGACAGTTTTGACTGGACATGTACACGCAAGTGACAGTTTTGACTGGACATGTACACGCAAGTGAGGGTTTTGACTGTACATGTACACGCAAGTGAGGGTTTTGACTGTACATGTACACGCAAGTGAGGGTTTTGACTGTACATGTACATGCACTTGACGGTCTTGTCTGTACATGTTCTCG
>JAUELF010235806.1:0-13070 GCA_031471495.1 Clinocardium nuttallii
AATAAAGGAATCTTAGCTTAGCTCTTATAATGTACAGATAACAAGAAAAGTGTATTGGTGAAGTACAAATGGCATAAACGAACACTTATATGAAGAACGTTAAACACGAACCAACCAATGGATGTTTAACGTTTCAACCTACGAAACATCGGCAGCTGACGACATTGAAATAACCGCTGCAAAATCTCTTCAAATGAAAGTGTGAAAATTGAATTGACTCGAAAAGGGATGAACAGTTATCATTATGAGCATGTCTCATTTTTCTTTAATATTTCAAAATTGCGTCTTCTAGCGGGGAAGCGTTAAGATAAATGGCATAAACGACAGAATCGCAATTGTGTATAGAGGTAATCACACTTATCTTCACACCTGTTCAAAAGAGACTCAAAGAAAGGCTAGATGCCGAAGGGAGGGAACAGGGAAGGCCCTGACCAGACTTCCCAAACTTCGTACATACTCATTCTAATAAGTAGTTATGGGAATGCAAAGGACATATCACTACTGGAATATGAATGTTAAGTTTCTTTTATTGGTAACAGTGTGACATCGTACCTGGGTGATTTCCAAGGCGGATTTTCCGAGCTTCCTTAAACGAGGATCTGTTTATACCACTGGCAGCTGTACTGGCTCTTCGAGCACCCCATGTACGACCTTGTGGTGGACTGAAGTGTAGGGGAAACAAGGTTGTCACCTGGCTCTTAACCCTTCCCAACATACAAGAAATATGCAGCAGACGACTTTGAACATATTTTGTAAAAACAATGAAAATATATTTAATTGAATGGATAACCAATGACTAAAGATGGAAAACATTGTTGCAAAAGGAGAAATTGCTCATCATGAATACTTTCTTCTTGTGTCAAAATGTTTTCCAAAATCGTCTGCTCTAGGCGTCAGAAAGCGTCCGTATGAGGACAATGATTAATATTCAACTACACCTCTGTGTCCATACATTTTGCAGTATCTGATTGGTCAGAAGCAGTTATCTCTTTTTGAAATTATCAATAAGTCTGTATTGGAAGAAGGAGTTCTTTTTTGAGCACGACTATCATGTTCAGGCCATGTGTTCTTTTCAATTGAGAGGTTATCATATTGACTTAATAAAAATGTTATTTTATAAACTTAATATATGAAATGAATAATAGTTGTTCCGTTGATTTAAAATTACTGTTTTCATCATTCACCTCTTTACTTCAAATGCCTACCTATTCAATCGTAAGATGATTGAAACGACTTCACTCTTAACATTCAAATTAAGAGCAATGCAATACATTGTTTTACTAAACCGGTTTAATGCACAAACCTAATTACATAACTGCAAATTTAAAATAAAAAACACAAGTACTACCAGAACAGTTTTTCTAGAAAGATAATAAAATATCAAATTGATGTTATCAAAGCATACTTTTGCGGCATAACCGTTTCATTGAAAATTGTATAAATACATGTTAAAGCTGCCACATGTCCGCCAAATGAATCTTCTGTTTTCATTAACGTGTTTGTTTGTATGTTGTATTTTGCCCCTTCAAAATAAAATGATATCAAAGTGTGTCTGTGGTAAATAACTAGTACTGATTATCCTGATATCAGAGCTTACGGCGTAATCATATCCTCACAACTGTAAGCGCAAAAGCGAAAAGCTACCTTTACCATTTGGCATTGCTATGGTTTCACCTGTCTTGTTGTGGAACCCATTCTACCGAAGGATATAGATAATAACAAAAACAAACGAACAAAAATAATGAACGTCAAACATTGTGTAGCATTACTTATTAACTGACAATTGTATATCTAAGAGGTTCTACCTGACCGTCGCCATGCATGTCTTGTTTCCGAAATAAATGTTAGACACTGTAATTACCTGTTAAGAGTTTCTAGAGGAATGTCACCATTTGGCAGTTTCTGTTTTAGCAGTTTTGGCAGTAAAGGTGAACTAGATTGACTCTGCGGCGCGGGACTAACTGCGTCATTATCATCGTCATCATCTAGTGATTTATCAGCGGATTTTGACAGCTCTTCATCCGAATCAGACACTTCGTCGTCCTCCGATATGGAAGGAAGAGTGCACACTCGGGCTTTTGGACTATTGGAGGTTTCCTGTGTTAACAAAATATACATAGTTCGTTAGCAACATTATGTGTGTTGAGCATAATAAGTTTCTTTATTCAGTGTATCTAGAACATAAATAGGTACTGCATCGACATGGTATAAGACGAATGTAATGACTGACCGGGCATTTCTTTTGTTTACATCATAGGCAAAACATTAGGTACATTGTTTTTAACCTGAAAACAAAATTTGTTTAACCATTTCCATGACACGTTTTTTAACGTGCTTTTTAAATTTAACTGGAGCAGATGCGTTAGAAGAACTCTATGCAGAGACGGTTTTATTCAAGTTTTTGTTTGGAACATAAACAGTCATATAACATGGATACCGAGTTTGTTATCTAGAGTCCTCGACACTTGAACCAATGAAGCGCATTTAATCCACATTTAAGTCGTTCCTCGGGAAAACCAACATTATATCATCTACTAAATGTATCGACCAGATCAGCATGCGCAGACTGATCCGGGCCGACACATTCCGCTTCAGGGGGATAAATGTATAGAGTAATGATCTCTGGAACATAACATCCACAAGAGGCGAACAATGTCTATCCGGGTGAGCCTGCGCAGTATGCTTATGCTGATCTGGGTGCGCAGAGTCCACAATGCTGGTTTTCTCGAGAGACGACTCATTTAATGACGAGATAACCTGTGTTAAATACAAAGTTAAAATAATTGAAAACACTGTTGTTTCGATGTTGATACTCTTTTTATAATTTGTTGAACATATATGTATACTATATTGAAATAAAACATATTTCATCTAAATATGAAACATTGTGACGTCCTGAGACATTTCCCCTTTTGTAAGAAATGTTGAAGCGTCAAGTTTTTCTGTCTGTGGGAAAGGGTGTAATTATGTGTTTGATCGGAACATAAATAGTAAAAAAACATAAACTATGAAACATTGTCAGGTCATGAGACATTTCCCCTTCTGATGCAATTCCTTTTACTGATCAGAAAATATATAGAACATACACATATAGTATAGATAATCAGGGTCTTTCAAATAGTACTATTTTAAAGACACTGAGATAACGACTCCTTGAAACGTGAACAAGCGGGTCACATTTAATTAAATTATCTGTGTTAAATCAAGAGTTATTGACATTAGAAACATTCAAGAGTTATTGACATTAGAAACATTTCAAGAGTCATTGACATTAGAAACAGCTCAATAGTTATTGACATTAGAAACATCACAAGAGTTAATGGCATTCGGAGTAACTGAAGATATAACTACATTGACATATAACATTAACATGAACGTCTTTGTAATCAGTGTGATGTAGTTGTATATAGATGTGATTTGCTTAAAAAACATCGTTTGCTTTAAGCTATATTGACACTTCAGAACGAGCAATAACACCCAAATGTTCATTAAAATGATTTAACGCTTATAAATACTTTATAACGAGGTGATTAACCTTTGTAACAAAATACAATTTTAGTTACAACCGTTTCACGCCAAGTCCTCGATGTTTGTCCTAGATGTAGGAACGAACGAGTGACTCGATCAATGTATTCGAATAGCACATGTAGGTAACAAAAGTACAACGGCAGCATTAGCCTTCAGAAAACATTGGGATTAAAGAAAACATTTAACTAGCTGGTGTCAGGATACATAGACTAGTAGAAATCGTAACATACCAAGGAAACGCAATGAGATAACTGAACGACTGGTTGAAAGTGGCGTCAAACACCACACACTCATACTGTTTTTAACACAAGTGTTTCACATGTATTATGACATTAAACAATAACAAAATACACTGACGAGAAAGGAACTTATGCATAGGTAAAACACACAAAACACAACATATTGAGCATGTTTACAAACAATACAAATGTATGAAAAGGAACACAATATGAAATGAAAGCATTAACACATATACAACGGAAGTTATACAATACACGTCTAAGTTTTCAAAGTAGAAAATGACAAAGCAATGTAATAATAAGTTTATACCGAATTGTAAAGTGATCAAGAAATGTTCTCAGAGAACGTGTAAATCGTTAGGGAAAAGCTTATCTGACTTGAATTCTTCGCCTCGAAAAGGTATGTGGTTGCTTCATCGGAAAGTACACTAAACAAGAATATCGTATTATTATCCTCGCTATTAGAAAACATTATGTTGCCTTGCAGAGAGCATATGCCAATCTGCCCATTATGGATGTGTGTACAGTGTGAACAGATGCTAGTTTGTAAACTGAGCAAAGCGATTTTACGGATATACAATGTCAAGTATTACAAGTTATCGCGTCTGATTGTGTAAGTTTCACGATTGTATTAATCCGCACTTACATACCAATACTTATAGTTCGATAAGCATCGGTCCGTTTGCAAAACAAACGCTGTTTCACAGAAGACCTTCCCAAACAGTGCGATGATGGTTGCTGATGCATACAAGAAACAGTTAGATATACCATACTGATCGAATATCTTGGCAGCTACTATTTCTCAACTTTTTGTTATAATTTCGCAGAACCCAACCATGCGTTTTCTCAAAGGTAAATGCTTCACTCTACTAAGTTGAATACATGTTGGTGCGATTAGAGGAGGGATTTAAACATGAAATAACAGACGAATGATCGTACACTAGTTTCTGTATCACCTATGAATTCCTGTAAAAAATGTGATGTATCTTTATTCCAAACCAGAACAAAAAAGAGAATACATGAGTGTAAAATCCAAACCCAGTGCGGTACAACAAGTACAGAAAAACCATGCAAGACTTAATAAATGCAGTAAACTTTAACATATTCGTTTGCTTAATTTTAGACCATATGAGCCGCCCGCGAGAAAACCAACATTATTGCATATGTGTAATGTATCCACACATTCCGTCTCAGGAGGTATAGAGTAATGATTTTTAAAACAGAAAATCCATAGGAAGTGTAAAGTGTCTATCCGGCTAAGCCTGCACGGGGGATCAGGGTCGACACTTTACGCAGAGTCCACAATGTTGGTTTTCTCGTGGGACGGCTCATATTACAAGTTACAACATAATCAGCATACACTTTATTTTAAGTATTAAAAGTAGCGAAATTTGCAGGCTGGAGAATTTCTCGAATTGAAGCAAGGTCGCTTAGATTATCATTAATCGCAAATAAACTATATAATAAACTGGCCTTTCAAGCCGTATAACTAATTGTTATGAATCTGTAATACGTTTATATTTTTGCACGATCTTTGGTCACGCTGTAATATAAAAAAAAACACACTGTACACCTTATAAATAATGACATTCATCTGTAAAACACTCGCCAACACATAGCTATTTATCATGATTTATTAAAATTTACTGCATTAAGTCAAGCTAAGATTAAAGGAGTGAAATTTTAGACACACAAACGTAAAGAAACCCCGGCTTTTCTAAAGTTGACTGGACAAGAAACAGCAAATTGTAATAGGTTTTCAATTGAAAGTGTTTTACCAACGTACATGGTATCATGCTCCAGGAAAACCAACCTTAAGATGCATGTACATCAGGATCAATCCAGACGACCCTGTGTATTGTATTGTGTTACCAAATGTCTGAGATATATCTGTGGTAAATGAGCAAGCAATGACAGTGCAGATAAGACTGCGCTTCTTTATCTGGTATGATTGCTTGGAGCGCAACAACATATCGGACCTACTACGGCGCCCAGTCTACTTACACGTGTGTTTCCTGGCTTTTCCGCCCCAGTACGCCACATCACATACTTTCCAAGCAACTGGCTGCTTTTCCACATAGACTGTTAGCCCATTGATGAAAGACGAATAACGCTTCGTCACCTTGACTGTTGCCAAACGTCGAGACGAATGTTGGCTGAGCTGGGATTCGAACTCACAAGCCCTGGATTTACAATCCACATCGCTACCAATTGAACTATATGGTTTACATCGACAGGGTTAATCTGAAGGTTGTGTCTCCCAAGTACAGTTGAACTTTTAGCTCATCGTTTAATAAGCATCGGAAATTATCATACGTCTTGATAACACGTTCGAAATGTTGCCATCTATATAATTTAGATGAACTAATAGTCGGATAGTTTTGATTAGAATGGAGAGTGAAAAGTGTATCCTCACGATACTTTAAAAGGAATCAAACTATTTTTGAAAGCGATGTAAAACATCATTTGAATCAGACAACAGATTGGAACTCTAAGCTAAGTACATGTAATCACTAAAAACGTAATTGTAAATTTTGATTACCGGGGTTAAAAATCAATTAATCAATAACCAATCATTATATATGACTTCACCTCTTTATTCCTTAGTTGTGCAGACACAGCAGAAAGCCTCTCTCGTACAGGTACCATTTAAAAGAAAACACAACAATAGATAAGATTTGGCCATTCCACAAGCCATTACATTGATCATGGACAAGGAAGTATTCGTCAAATGATATTGACGGTTTAGTTTATTTTAGAAGTTATTTGTATGACAGGTCAGGCTATAACAAATCAAAATATTAATTATGTCTACGGTGCGAGCATGTTCTTAGTAACCATATAAATAAAACCGACATCTTCCAGATAGAAGCAAGCACGCAATCTACTGATCGAGCACTGGACTAATAGGAAAAACTATAAGCCATGTGAAAACCAGGCAACTGTGAGTATAGCTATATGTTTAAACTTGAATAAGGCTTAGCTGTATAAGATAAAGGTTCCCTATTAGTAGCCTCACATTTATGTCATGGATGATCAATTCGAGAGTATGTAAAGATTAATAAATAAATAAAGGTATAAAAGAACATATGGATCGTTTTAAGATAGAAATATAGTTTGTGCAATATTTTAGCTTTAACGTTTGCACAAGGTCAATGGAATCTAAAGTGGTAACAAACCTATTTTTGACGGACATTGTTTAAGTACAGATCATTTATTTTAATGTTTTATTCTCAATTTACATGTGGTGATCACAATCGCGTGACTGATATGTCAGCGAACGTTATCAATGTCTATATAATGTCAATTGAATACGCTATGTATTCATCATGCAACAGTCCAATTGACGTGTAGCATATGTACATTGAAACCTGCCTTAAGCAGTCACACGCATGAAGACAATTCAACTTGACCCCATATGGCCTATGTAGTAGGTTACGGTTAGCTCTTTCAGCTTTAATGGCAATATTAATGTGTTTCTTTTGCGAACATGTCAGATTCAGGTGAAATAGTTCATAACTTGAATCAGCCATTTTGTAAAGCTTGCCTTTTATTATCAAGTATTCACAATTGTTGTATATGAAATAAGTCCATCGATTTTGAAACTGGAAGATCTAAACTAGTTTAAGACTGATCGCATCACAGACGACTGCATTCCGGAAGTTGTATGAACTATTTGATGAATAGAGGTGACCTCCGAAACTAGTTTGACTTTAACTTATAACAACTGGCTATTCGCATTACTAAACAAAGGGATCTCAATCGTATATTGCGTATACATGTATATCAAATGACATTGCTTGTATTGGCTATAGTATACACAGAATGACTTTTTCTGTATTCATCCGCGAATGTTTACAAAATGGCTGAGAATGTGTATCCGGTAAACACAAACTTCACGATAGATGGACAAGGTAAAGGGCCAATTTCTGGTCATACAAAATGTTTTTGTGTGATAAGTTAACAGTTCATTAAGTGTTACATGTTGGGACTGTTTTCTGACAGAGAATAAACGATTTTGTTTTGTTTTTTCACCATGTGATAAAAAGCATCTGTCATTCGTTGCAACTTCATAAAGTTTTATAAAACTTTTTATTAAAAGACAACTCATGTCATATCCTACATATATTACATTTATAATAACACATACTGTTGCACTAATAAAGCATTTCGAAAAGAACAACTTCTACAAGCTATGTATAAAGATGAATGCAACTAGATCTACGCTTTGAATTGGTAAAAGATGTTTTATTGAATCAAAACATTATCGTATTTGCTAGACTGACGTTTCAACAGATTACTTATCGGCACAATATATACGTTTGTTTTTCATTTACACACACGCACACAATGGACATATCGTAGTCCCATTTTCAATAAAAAGAAAAACACCCACCTGACCTTATATATTGTCATTAAACAATGACAATCATCTCATAATATTTGAAACTACATATAGAGTTAGTTGAATGAAAATATTATTATGGGTTCATTTCTTTTGTTTGAAGCCATCTACCGATAAGGCGAAAACATGTGAAAACAGTGATATGTCAACATGTTCCATAAAACGTCGCACAATCCGCTTAAGCCTGTGATTTCAAGAACCGACACATGTTCAAGGTTTTCATTATAGATTACATAACAGGTTACAAATCAATTATAGACAATCGTGATCACTGGATTGACCAATATCATTATAAACATTGTTGTCGGTTATATAGTATGTATGAACGCGTGACATGTGTAGCGGTAACAACACAATAACAGACGGGCCAGACAGTAATTACTGACAATACTTTTCAATCGGTTGAAGAATATCATCATATTACAAAATATACATAGACGCTTGATTATATCATTATAGCAGACGGGTCATCCATTAATTACAGACAATAAAGTTCAGTGGGTTGACAAAAAGGAGCACATGTTTTCATCGACTACAATATAATAACAGACGAATCATTACTTTATTACAGACACTAGTGTTGAGTGGGTTAAACAATAGCATAATATGGTGGCATCGATTATATAATATTCATTGAGGCTTGATTATATTATAATAACAGACAGGTCATACATTAATTACAGACAATATTATATACTGGGTTGACAAATAGCATCACATGTTTTCATCGATTACATAATAATTATAGACGGGTCATTCCTTTATTACAGACAACAGTATAAACAGGGTTGACGAATAGCATCACATGTTTTCATCGGTAACATAACATGCATAGACGCTTGGCATGTTTGTATCGTTCATAGTATTATTACAGATGGGTCATACGTTTTTCACAGACAATATAATTCATTGGGTTGTCGAAAAGTACCACACGTTTTCAAGGATTACACTATAATAACAGACGGGTCATGCATTAATTACAGAAAATAGTTATCAGCGGGTTGAAGTATAGCATCACATGCTTCAATCGAATTCATAGACACATGTGTGCATCGTTTATATTATAATAAAGGACGCCGCATACATTAATTACAGACAATATTATTGTCCGGGTTGACCAATAGCATCACATGTTGCAAACAATTGCATAACATTCACAGACACATTACACTTGCTTATCGTTAACAGTATGATAAACACCTGGTAACAGCTTAGTCACAGGCAATGGTGTTTACAGGTGTCACCAATAGCAACGCATCTTACGTAAAACATTCAAAGACCCATTACATTTGCTTATCGTGTACATTATAAAAACATACAGGTCATATATCAATTACAGACAATAGCGTTCACTGGGTTAACCAATAGCGATACGAAGCAGTATACACTGACTGTACAGTGACGTTAATACTTACTTCGTCCGAGTCCTCGCCTTCCTGTCTTAGATTGTATGTTAATTCATTATGTATATCTTTAGCAAACTTTTCAGCGAAATCCGGATATAGTATCAAAACATCAACAAGACCTGAAAGACAGAACAGAGTATTCATATATTATTCATGAATGGCTAATTATTAGTGTCATATATGTAAGGAACTTTTATCGAATATCATAAATGTGATGTAGGGAACAGTAGACTCCATAAAACAGTCGTACAAAGTGGCTTCCTTTATTCAATGAACCTACGGTTTACCACTAATTACTATCACCTGATAGAAACAACTAGCAAATAACACCTAACAGTGACCTGCTGTGAACTTGTAATATACACATGACATGTAGGCGGGACATGTGTACAGACAAGTTCTTAGATGGCGCCACCTTACAGACATGTGTATCATAACATCATTGACATCATATCTTAAATACCCGACACGAATTGCTTCATAAAATGATTTAAGGTAATACATTTATATTCGAAACATCATTGTGTTGTACATTGGTTCATTGTGTTGTAATGCTTCCTGATTAAATGTAGGGCAAGTTTAAATAAAGGTGCTTAACTCCAGAGTATATATAGCATAGTCAAAGTTTTAAACTGTTTAAAAGTTGTCTTGAAATAGTATAATCATAATTCACTTTCAAGTTTAATAAACATCTAAATATTGATCGTTGATGCTTCTTTTGTACTGGGATACATACCTAGTAGGCCATATTTTGAACATTTCCATTGACTGCCATGTTGACTCATATTACATATTGGTGTCACTATTAGCAATAGTTGCAGGAGTTTCAACAACAGTTTTGACCTCATATATATACATTAAATACTTAAGTGTCACTTTCAGCAACATTTGCAGACGTTTCAACATTTCCAAATGTTGATCTCCGTCTGGAGTTTAGCACCTTTGAAACAACATGTTTGGATACACTGAAAACATTTCTATTTCGATGCAAGAACAATTAGTAAACTGCGTAAAGTTGACGATCTGGTCGATGTTGTAGACGAATACTTACCCTTTATACTGATACACTGTAACTCACTATACGTTAATGACCGTACATCATAATTACATACGCTAATTGGATCATCAAAATCTATGTGGGCACCAAACAAGTCACCCTTACCTGTACAAAGTTAAATTGAAAAAAATACTTTCAGAAACTTATTGTAAGATTTTGAAGAATGAGGTTAACACAAGTGTAACGCGCACATTTAAATTATTCAAAGATGATGAATAACAAAAGCACTGTCCCAAGAAGAACGCATGTCACCTCCTGGAATACTTATCCGATACCAATCATATTCTTAGATCTCGGGTTTGAAATAATATAGATACTTTCGGATTTCATGTCTCGATTTTCGTCAGAAGTTATATAGAACGCTGTATTAACTATAGGCAGACAATAACGGCAGTGGGAACGTCGCTCGATAACAAAACAAAGATAGATGTGATACATTTGACCATGAATTGATTTACAAATGTGCTGCATTCTTGTAAAAATAATCCTGAGCATTCGCCGTCCGTACTTGTCATAATATACTGTTATCATCGGAAGTTGCTAAACTATGTAAAATTTAATCTAGTCATTGTGCAAATACAATCAAGAACAGACAAACATATATAATTTGTGATCTGGTAGGATAAACCTCGATCAATTTGTCTCTGCATGTAAGAATGTATGGTTGACGATGAATGCATGTTATGTAGTGAGTTTCTGTAAATCTACATATACATGTATACATCAATTGATACAATGAAAACATCCAGTCACATTAGTAAAGCTATATAAATTCATAAAATATGCTTTTGAAGAAAGAAAAAGTCGCAATCTACCGTGAAGTGCGGTATAAGATATAATAAATATATATATATATATAAATATAATTAACTTTCATGTGTATATGTAACGATATGAAATTGAAATTGAAATTGCATTTGCACGTGTAAATATAATTGAACTAATATTTGTATTTGTAACAACGATGTACTTATGTTGTACAAGTCCTTCTGAAAAAGAATAGGGTATTGTTGAATTATGAGAGTTTTCCACTGCATAGTTCTTTGCTTGACCCCCATTACTATGATATGAATTATGTGAATCAATGTGCAATATGATCGCGGCTTATAACTTGGACCGGAGACCTCCATGACCACACATAATTTAAATCGGTAAACATATACTTACCTAAAATCGCCACAACCATGTCTAGTTTAAGCACCTCCATGGACCCACTGACCAATAAATACAGGTAGTTTGCGGCATCACCCTTGTGGACTAGAAACTCACCGGGGGCACAAAAAGCTCGCCTAGTGTGTAATGCTATGGACTTAAGACATCCTTGCGTTGCGTCTTCGAATATTGGAAGATTCAATGTCTCTTTGTGTAGATGCAGTCCAAGTTCACCTTTCATCTCCTCTGGGAAATCTTTGAGTATCTGCAATGAACTTTGGACATTGTAACCAGCGATTTAATAAAAAGTGCTATCCTTGCAACTCGACAACCCACCGAAGAGGAAGTAACTACTACCATGGTTTGAATATTTTGTATAACCTGACCAGGTCGAACAGTGGTGTTGCATTGTTGTGGCGAATATGCTATCTGCAACACCCACAGACACACATTGTACAAGGTTTTATGTGCAAATGCGGAATTTAATCCGTCATGTTTGAACTGCACATGACCATCTGCATGTATATGCACCGGACAAAAAGGGGGTAGGTCTATAATTAATATCCTTAAGCAGCAGTTGACGACCCGACTCACAGAGAATCCGTCATTTGTGACGATCTCTGTATAGTCTCATCCGGATATAGGGTCATTCAAACACATAATTGAAGCTGTTACCTCGCTAGTTTCTATCCCATTGTTCATAGACCACATTGTCTGGAAATATTCCTGCATTCGCTGTTTTAATGGCTTTGGTATATCATACGCACGGAAGAAATCTAAAACAAAAAATAGAGAACAACCTGAGTTGGGTCTGTGGACTGGTTGTGTTACCAAATAGTTAATTTGTGCCAGTGGATCATTCGAATGTTTAAAACTGACAGTAATGACTTAGGGTAGGTGCATGTTCTTTTATGTGAAAACCAACAGTGTTGACTCTGCGTAAAGTATCGACCCGGATTAGCATAACCATGCCACACAGGCTTACCCGGACAGACACGTTACGCTTCCTGTGGATTTTTTGTTACAGGAATCATTATGCTATACCTCTATCCCTCTTAGACGGAATGTGTCGGCCCGGCTGATCTGGGTCGATTCATTACGCATAGTACATAATGTCAGTTTTCACGTGGAACAGCTCATATGTTGATTTAATAATAATTTTGAAAACACAATGTGTTCAACTTTATCATACTAAAACACAATGTGTTCAACTCTATTATACTAAAACACAATGTGTTCAACTCTATCATACTAAAACACAATGTGTTCAACTCTATCATACT